>JAANQP010000059.1:0-87724 GCA_011320165.1 Fusarium protoensiforme
GCTCCATAGAGGACGAGCCCAGCACTCATGATAACCCCCCCCCCCCAGCAGTGCGGCGTAGATCCGTGACTCGGGCTGCATGATGCCGTGGTTTCGGCGGGCCTGCCATATCATCAACCGATCCGTTCCAGCTCCCCCCACGTAAAAGAGTATCATGCTTCCGACGAGGAGCGACAGACTGGTGAGACCCACGGCGGTGAAGCTGAAGTTGTAGCCGTACTCCGGGCTCTGGAAGACGGTGTTGGATGTGAAGGCCATTCGCCGTGCGAGGGAGCTTGACGAACATCTCAGACGGACTGGCACTCCCGTGGGGCCGTTGCATGGTCTCCCCATCACGGTCAAAGACCACATGGACGTTGAGGGACACGATTTATCTGCCGGCATAGCAGCCTTCTGCTTTGACCCGGCAAAGTCCAACTCGTACCTCGTCCAAATCATGGTCGACGCCAGTGCTGTCGTCGTTGCCAAGACCAACGTCCCCCAGACTTGCCTCGCTGCGGACTCGATCAACGTGGTGTTTGGGAGAACTCTGAATGCGCACAAGAGCGGCTTCGGAGCTGGTGGCTCGTCTGGGGGCGAAGGCACCGCTCTCGCCATGGGCGCATCACTGCTTGGCCTAGCCTCCGATGACGCTGGGTCAGCTAGGATGCCGGCCATGGCGAATGGCGTCGTTGGTTATCGATCCAATGGCTATCATCTCCCAGCCGACGGCAGATCTCTCTTCGATCCAGGCATGATCGGCGTTACGCAGCTTAGTCCTATTGCGACTTTTACCTTTATAGGTCACTCGGTCAGGGACATTCGAGCCGTGTCCAAGGTAGTTAGTGCTGCCAAGCCATCGGAGAAGGACCCCTTTTTGTATCCGTCTCCTTAGCTGAGCATTGCGGCGCCAGCAAGACCTCGAATTGGATTCTGGGACCTAGAGAAATGAAACAACTTTTTACATCTGTTCCCTCCCGTGCGGTGAGGCTATTTAGAAGCGCAGGAGCGACTGCGCCGGGCTGGATATGAGTTGGTTGAGTTTCTACCTCCAGACATGGCAGAGGTCTGGGATCTCTGCAAGGCCTTCATTCACGTCCAAGGACTCACTGGCCTTAGCAGGCAAATTGCGAAGGAGCCTACCATGAAGATTGTCCAGGAGACGGGCATCATGACGTCTCCTTGGTCTACCGGGCTCAAGCTTGACGACGTCCACAAGCTGAACCAGAAGCTTGCGATGCTCAACATACAGATGAAGCAGGCATGGAACGCGAGTGGTCAGGCTCTCGACGCTCTTCTTTGGGTCACCAGCCCCAACACAGCTCTGCCGGTGGACGAGTGGAGAGATACAACCTTTACAGCTGTCTTCAACGCCGTTGACTGGCCCGCCATCTCTCTTCCTCTGGGCATCAACTCTGACAAAGACGTCGATGTTCCATACCCAAACTTCCAACCCTTTGGCGCTGAAGATGCCTAGATCCACGCCCTCTATGACGCTGAGAGGTTCCACGGCCTTCCACTGTCGGTACAGCTGGCAGGTCAGAAGTTTGAGGATGAGAGGCTCCTTGCCATTGCAGAGCTTATTCATCCGATTTTAGCAAATAACAAGTAGGCTACGCTTTGTTTGTGTAAATGAGAACTTGCTCTATTCTTTCCATGTTTTTGCCATTACGCCTCCTTTATGCTTCCTGCTTTCCAAGCTGCGTCTGGACGGGGCTTTGTTAGAAGACCTCAAAAGAGACAATCTCTACTGTAGCAGTATAATCCTTCAGGTTATCCGTGATTCTTTACAGTCTGTGAAATGCATGACTATGATAAAATAAGACTCAGGCTCATACAACTAAAAATATAATAAAGTATAGAAAAGAAATATATAAAAATAATAATAAGTAGTTAGCTAATAGATAGATTATTAATTATATAATTTATTTAAATTATTTAGAAAACTAATCTTCTTTTAGTCTAAGAGGAGTATAAGAAGTTACTCTTCGGGAGGCAAAGGCCCTTATGTTATATGGTTCGGTATCACTCATGGGGCGAGACCGAAGCCGGCGCGGGCGCGATACACAACAGTCAACGACATTTTAACAGAACTGCGAATTAACGACGAGCTATGATCTTATGAAATATATCTTTGCTTTCATTTTGACAGAAATTGCAACTCTGGACTTTAGTAAGACAACTTCATCCTTCTCCCAAGTGTCTCAAGCTCGCTCTAGAGTATCTCATCAACGAAAGTGGCTTGTCCGGTGACCTTGGATTGCACAGGACTCTCAACTGCCGTCGACCTGTCTTGAGCTGGTCCAGTGAAAGGAATAACCTACAGAGCGTGCCAGCGGCTTTCAAGGTGCGTCAAAGGGATTCCAATGTGCCCAGTCCAAGAGCCGTCCCAAGAATCGTTCTGGGCACTGAAAGTGAAGCTTTGGTTGCTCCAGAGGGTTGTTAGATCGTTCTTGCAGACGTCGAGGATTGATTGGCAAAACTCATTGTAGGTCTCTTCTTGTTGTGGGGTGGGTTCCCCTGGTTGGAGCGATTCTTCCTAGGCTGTAGTAAGGAGGGTGACTCGACAACCTGGCTCGATTGCTCCCATGATTCGATTAGTAGTGATGCCCGTCTCTGGCTGGGCGTAGTCGAAAGAGGGCGAATAGTTTGGTAGCCCATGACAAAACAGAAGTAAGATCAAAGGAGCTTCTTCCCGCTTTGCCTTCTCCGACTCTTTTTTGACCTGCTCGAGAAAACGGTCGACGATCTGCGTATTCTGCACGACAGTGACGGACTGGAGGGTGAAGAAGCCCTATAAAAGGAGAAGAGAACTGGAGACGGTGGTGGAATGGCAGGATGTGAATCGAGGTCCTCCTTGTAGAAGGGTCGAGAGAGAGAAGAATGGTGGGGATATGAAGAGGGAAGAGTTTTCTTTTTCTATTTAAGCAAAGATGTATCTTACATAGACCAGATCTGGGCCATGTGACGAGCCTCATGACTCATTCTGGTTCAGGAAGTAGTACCTACCTCTGGTGAGAATCTCCCGCCCCATTGTGGAAGGTTCAAGTTCAACTTTCGAAATAGACAAGTCCCATAGGGCATCTTGCACCCCAAGACTCATCTTTCCACTCTCGAGTTTCTACTACGGCAGCCAAAGAAGCCTACTTATCTAGGTCACGGTGTTTTACAGCATCGGGTTTTGATTACCAGTGTGTTCTTGGATACGATGGTCGACAACTCCTCTTGGAGGCGTCGTTGAAATTAACAAAAGAGCCTATCGCGGCTTGCTGCTCACGGTATAATAGACAGTCAGAGTTCTCATATAAACCTCACAATATGGCCAGGAAGAAGAAGCTTGCATAGGCAAGAAAAGGTTGGTGGAATGAATCTAAGCAATCCCAAGGAGCCCAACATTTGAACCATAGTCTACCCCCTACTTCTCAACCTCGACATAACACAGCACCCATCCAAACTGGACAATATTCGTACTCAGCAGCGCAGGCCGATTAATAGTAAACTCCCTGCTTCCAGGATCCAGCCCGTGTTCGTCCTTGTACATCTGACACGTAATGTCCTGAATGTCGGGCTCGATGGCGCCGCCGGGGAGCTGCACGGCGATGCTCTTGAGGCGGAGCTCGCTGATGGCCATGTCGTAGTGCGTGAGCTGGCCGAAGGGGACGGTTACGGTCTTTTCTGTGTGCTGACCGCCGGATGGGCCTTTGATGGCGAGGACGTTGGCCACGCCCATGTTTCCGGCCGAGGCGGTGGATGCGAGGGCAGCGACGGCTGCGAAGATGGAATTGGTGAAGCGCATGATGATCGATTGGAAGGTCTTGGTACAGTGTAGTTCGGTTGAGGTTGTTCAAGTCGAGTCTGCTTGACCATCAATCCAGCCGTAAAGGCGCCTCTTATATATCTCTCCAGGTCGCCGCATATGCCTCTTCCCAGCACCTCGTATTGCCCTCATCTAATTATAGTAAGCCAGTGACGCAGATGTATCACTCACCCCCATTCCATAGGGAATGACGCGCTCCATCAGACCCGTCAGCTCTTGTCTCCGTTTTCTCTCTACACGAATCATCTGACACCCAGGGAACCATGTCGATCCCAGATCTACCTCCCCGCATTAGGTCAGATCAGAATACCTCCGAAGGAGGGTCAACTCTGTATCCGATGGGAGAAATGGTGCGACGTAGGATTGCAACATCCCATCGGGATATAATTGGTTTGTTAACTAGCTCGTGATCAGCTCAGTTTAAGGCCTCAACCTCGTATTGATCCCTTCCGTGAAATGTTTCAGAATACCACTGCTGGGTGGCTGGCTTGATCCTTGGGGTCATGCGTTTACATGGGGGTATAAATGTGACATCCTCGAGTAGCGCAGCCGGCGACAAATCCCTTCAAAATCGAGGCCCATATGCTCTCCTGGTTTTAGCACCAAGATAGTGGAATCTATTACGCCCATTGGTCTCGTCAACCGTTGCAGGAGGTAGAGGTGCAGAAAACATTTGTCGAGACGGCTATATCATGAGGACGCTATTCCTCACATCATCGTACGAGCCCGTCTGCACGTTTCGTCTACAAGAAGGATTTCTCTTCTCGCATGCAACATGATTCCTTCTCGTATCCAAAAATCGCAAACTCTCGGCAGTTGGCTAAAGCAAGGGCGCGGATAAAAAGGATGTCGTCTTTGTCTTGCCATGGTATGTTTGTTCTAACTTGTGAAACCATTAGTCTCGTAAGGGGATTTGTGTAAAACGCTGTCTCGTACCTGCTGCCCATGTCTAGTCGATATTGTCAAGCCATGACAAGACGTTGAATTTGATCTTCTCGTCGCACCTCCACCAGTACGGCTCGTACTCATGCAACATCCTGGGCGATGAAGCGCCGCTCAGAGCTGCGGCGGTGATGCAGGCCCATTGCAAGTCGATCATGGCCTTGAAGTTGGCGGCTTCTCTCCTCCCCATTCGGACGTCGATGCGCTTCCCCGATGGGATGGACAACTCTGACCGGGCTTCGGTGGCCGGCAACTTGGAGGTGTTCAGTTGGTGCATGGTATCGACCATCTTGATCCAGTCGTTTTGCCCCCCTTCAAGGTTCACATGCACCAGCGGCTTCGTGTTCTCCTGTTCCGGCATCCAGTGAAACTCAAGGACAACGACAGACTCGTGACGATTCATGGGCTGAATCCTGATGCCCTTGAAAGCACAAGAACCACGCTTCCATAGGTCCTGGAACTTCTCGTTGAGACAAAGCATATTCCAAACCTTATCCGAGTTCCCAATGTGTTGCTGGTGCTGTTGCATCCAGCCAACTCCCATGAGGGCGTTGATCGCTGGACGCAGCAAAAGAGTCTTCTTCATGGCTGCCTGGCTGTCCCCCCAGGAAAGAGGAAGTATGTGGCAGATCTTGGGGTTGGAGTCTCCAGTCAAGACGCAGACATTCCGATCTCGCCGAATGCACAAGTTCTTCTCGGACTGGTTGATGCAGCCACGGTTGTGGGTTTGGGAGATGAGCGACTGTTCCAAGACTAGTATCTTGTTAGCTACTGTTCATGCAGTTCAAACATTTTCAATCAGAAAAGTCAAGACTCACAGTGTCGGATTAGTGGAGGGAATGTTGTCAAACCAAGATGCAGGAATTCCTCTGTCTGGTCCGCTGGCGATAGGATCCGGCCTGGCTGGAAGACCGACATTGGCGCCATCAGAAAGAGGGCGAGATGGACCGTACTGAGCCGAAAGAACTCTCCCATGGACCATGTGCGGATCTTGGACTCGATCTCTTTGGCGTATTCGAGTCGTTGGTCAACGCGCTGCAAGTGGTTCGAGCGAGTCATGATGTCTTGGACTCGGAGGCGTGGGAGAACAGGTCGGAGTGATGGAAAGATTCAGAGTTGAGCTGGTCGGCGTGGTATAATCGAAAAGAGAATTTTATCCCTGCAAGGGTCAAAGTTGGCATTCTATCAGTGCAGGCCAGCCGTAGAAGATGGCGGGCCTGAATGGGGACCTGGAAGGTTCTGTAAACGCAACGGAAAACCTTGTTGGTTTGTACAAACACTGAGAGGCTTCCAGATCGGCACTAGACTTTCTTGTCGAGTCATCCAGGTTAATTCCTCTGAATTGCTTTTATCAGACCTCGTGACGGTCAAGGCTACAGCGATTCAAGTTCCGGGCAGACGAAAGTCTGATTCGGAGGTCGGGTGGCTTTCTCAAAGCTATGGATTAGACGGAGAAATATCGTATATTTTAGATTCCATGAAGACGCGATGTGACTCTGATCTGCGTAGGAACTCGAACAATTTTGATATTTATATTTCCCCCTGACGCTAGTCAACCACAACCACCATCTTCCCACCTGTCTGCCCGCTCTCCATAGCCTGGTGAGCATCCCGGATGTCTTCGAAAGAAAACACCTTCCACGGCTTAGCATCAATCTTGCCCTCTGCCACCTTCTGCACAACACTCTTCAGGGGCACGTCGGACACGGGAAAGTCTCGAGTCCCAAAGACAAAGCTGCCAAAGAAGCTAAAGTGAACACCACTCGCCATCTGTAAGAGTGGATTAAAGCCTCTTGATTCCTCCGGTCCTGGCGGCCCCTTAATCGGGTCAAGCCCTCCGAGCCAGCCGGCCAGACAGAGACGGCCGTCACGGCGGACAAGACGCAGGGAGTCAACGACGGTGCTGTTGCCGACCAATTCCAAGACACAGTCGAACTTGTCAAACTCGGTGCCCTCGCCGAGACGTTCGCTGAGGTTGGGTGCTTCGACAATACAGTCAGACACTCCGAGATCCTTTAGTGCCGCAAACTTGGCTTCACTGCGACTTGTAGCTGTAACAATCGCACCCGCTTCGACAGCCAGGTTAACAGCTGCTCGGCCAAAAGAAGAGGTAGCTCCTCTGATGAGGATCCGCTGCCCTCGTTGAAGGTTCAGGTTTCGGAAGAGGCAAGTCCAGGCCGTCGAGTAGCTCTCAGGAAGGGCAGCAGCATCAGCCCAAGAGATAGGCAGCTCTTCACCAGAGTTTCCCAGAGCAACAATGTTGGAAGTATTCGCAACGGTATACTCTGCGTAGCTGCCAGGAATCGTGCGACCAAGTCCTCCCATGAGCGCTGCCACAGGTGTCCCGGGGGCAAACTCGCCACCTGGACAGTCCTCGATGATTCCAACGCATTCGATACCGCTGATGGGAACCGATTCGGCCCATTCTCCGCGTCGCATGTGCATCTCGGCGTGGTTGATGCCAAAGGCCTTGATGCGGATGAGGGCTGTGCCTAGTTCAGTGGCGGACGGTTTCGAGACTTGCTTGATGACGAGGTTTTCGACAGGACCAAATTCGGAGATGACGATTGCTTTCATGGTGGTTGACATTTTGAAAACGGTTGGATGCTATTGCTAGTTTAGTGATGGACGGTGACTGATGGTCGTATGTGTTGTGAATCTCAACCAGAGGTAGGGAGGTGTGCATACCTATATAGATGTCTTGGACTAGTCGCCAACCACCTTTCTATGCCATTGGGAACAGTTGAGCGACGGGTGAGTTACAAACCTTCCCGATGTTTGAGTTCACGGCATATCCAAGAAGCTCACATCAGCATGGGTTTGAGTCGACGGCGAGTGTGCCAGCCATCCCGAGATGCTAGGAGGACGTCACTACCGCAATAACAATGATTCCAAACCATGCCAAGCTCAGGGCGCGCCTTGAGGGTCAGCTCTGGCCTGACAAATTCAAATCAAGATTGACTGTCGGGAGAGTTACGTACCTGGCCCGCGATGCTAGCTTGCTCGGATCATGCAGCCAATCCCAGCTCACTGGATTGACGCAATCTTGACACTTACGGCATAATGACCCAAGATCCTTTGTAGGTGCTGCAGGTTGCTTGTATTGATTTTCTTTGTCCCCGGAGGGATTGTGCAACATGATCCAGTTTGTCTTGTCCGATGTTGCCAATGGTGAATGTCATGCTCGGCTAGGAGTCCCGAGTCAATGCCAAGACACACGTGCTGACTCAGCTTCGGCGAAGTCTTATCCAGATCGGATGCCCCCAGGTTTAACTTGATCGATGCCAAGACCCAAGGTGAAACTGGTGGTTTGTTGGCAGAGGTCAGTTATATCTATTTGGTTGAAAGCGAGGATAGTAATAGTAAAGATGTTGAATTCTTGTAACTCAAGGATGAACTCCCACAGCCAACACCGACGATCCGGCCTGTATCCGTCCGTTCAGGCTATTTGACTCGGCTCTCGGCGCTCGCTGACCTCTGCTCTCCACTCTCTGATACCATATCCGTATAAAACCCATGGATATCGGAAATGTCCAAACCCCCGCAATTCTTCCTTCATTTTACTTTGATTATGAATCAGACGTTTGTGTCTTATTGTGGCAACGAACGCTTCGTTGCACATAAAGAGGTTCCAGCACGTTGAAAACAAGACATTTTACACCGTTGAAGCTCAACGTTGAAATGGATGACATCACTACCTCGCGTGGCCAATCGGCGCTGCGTTCCGTATCTGAAACCCAACGGGTATGCACCCTGACCAAGCCACAGGGCCCAGAAACTGACACACTAAGGCCGATGAGACATCCCCGGGAAACAACCGTGACGAAAAGGCTGCGTATACCGAGGCAGAGACTGCATCTCCAGGAAATGGAATACAAGACATGGAACAGCAATACCAAGACCCAGGCCCTGCGCCGGACGGAGGATGGGTAGCGTGGATGGTTGGTGAGTTGACACTCACGCACAACATCACGGAGCTCATATCCTGACAGATCGAAAGTCGTAAGCGGTCATTTCGTCGTCATGAACAGCTGGCAAGTATACCCTCCTACCTTTCATCACCCATCTAACTTCTCCCAGGGGCATCATCAACTCGTTCGGCGTCTTCCAGCCATACTACGCCCAGATGCTCAACCGCGCCCCCTCCGACATATCCTGGATCGGCTCCTTCGAAGTCTTCTTCCTCTTCTTCGTCGGGACCTTTACCGGCCGCATGACGGACGCGGGATACTTCCGACAGCTCTTCGCCCTGGGCTTCCTCCTCGTCATCCTTGGCTGCTTCGCCACCTCCTTCTGCTCGACGTACTGGCAGTTCTTCCTCGCTCAAGGAATCTGCATGGGTCTGGGCAATGGCTTCATCTTTTGTCCTTCTATGGCTACTATCTCGACATACTTTGAGAAGCGCCGTGCTCTGGCTATGGGTGTTGCCGCAGCTGGGAGTGCCACTGGGGGCTTGGTCTACCCGAGCATCATGAGGCAGCTCCTCCCTTCGGTTGGTTTTCCTTGGGCTATCCGCGCCATTGCCTTTGTGCAACTTGGAACTCTGGGAGTGGCGGCTTGCTTTCTCAAGTCTCGAATTCCACCCCGTAGGTCGGGGCCGTTGGTCGAATGGACCGCCTTCAAGGAACTTGAATACTCTTTCTACGTCCTTGGCTCTTTCATGGTAAATTTCTCCACCATGTTGCCCTATTCAACTTCAAGGACGGCTCGGCTAATAATATCAAGGCCTTCTGGGGAGTTTACTTTGCCTTCTACTACCTCGCCGCTTACGCTCGAGACGAGCTAGGCGTCAGCTTCACCCGATCCCTCGACATCCTCCTAGTCCTCAACGGAACCGGAGCCATTGGCCGCGTTATACCAAACTACATCGCAGACCGCTACGGTTGCCTCACAGTGCAGATCCCATTGGCTCTGGTGACCGGGGCTATGATGTACTGCTGGGCAGCCATAAAGTCCACCACAGGCCTATTTGTTTGGGCAGCCATCTACGGAATATGGACCGGAGGCGTGCAGAGCATGTTCCCCGTCGGCCTGAGCAGCATGACGTCCGACCCGAGCAGGCAGGGCACCAGGCTGGGCATGGCCTTTACGATTGTGAGCTTCGCCACGCTGACTGGCCAGCCAATCGCAGGAGCCATCATCAAAGCGCAGGGTGGTCTGTACGTCGGGGCACAGGCTTTTGCGGGGAGCTGCTTGGTTCTTGGCAGCTGTTTCTTTGTCGTTGCCAAGGGCATCAGGGCTAGGAAGCTAGAGCAGGGTTGGAAGGCCAAGGTGTAACCAAGGGGGCAGTTCTTTGTTCGCTGTTGTTTCTCAGGGCTCTAGTTAGAAATGAACGCCATCCCGCCAGATAGACAACTCCTCCTCTTCGTTTTTCGTTCAGACTGCAAAAGTTGGCTACTCGGATACTTCAAACAATTGAGGGTCTCGCTGCGTTTGACCAA
Organism: Fusarium protoensiforme; assembly: GCA_011320165.1. NCBI lineage: Eukaryota > Fungi > Ascomycota > Sordariomycetes > Hypocreales > Nectriaceae > Fusarium > Fusarium protoensiforme. The sequence goes on from JAANQP010000059.1 coordinate 10,180, forward strand.
GTATTCGCAATGGACAGAGACGCCGCATCACCACCAACAAACAGAGACTACAAGGTGAATCAGGCATTTCTCCATCAAACTACATCTAACCCTGACCAGAATGCCATCAACATCCTCAACACTCGGCGCCGCCCAAAGAGACCAGACCTGGGGCCAGATGGCACTATGCCAGTTCTGGGCGATATTTATGGAAACCCCGATCTGCGAGGAACTCCAAGCATAGCTGGAATGAAAGAATGGCTCCATCTTATCGGCCACTCGGTATGTCTCGCTTGCGAAACCTGAAACCGCACTCACCAAGATACAAAGACGGCCGACGTCGACCGCCTCAACATCATCCACGTCGCCGGCACCAAGGGAAAAGGCAGCACGTGCGCCTTTATCGAATCCTTCCTCAGAGCTCACGGGGAAAGAACTGGGTTCCCACGCAAGACGGGCCTCTACACATCGCCGCATCTCATCTACCCCGAGGAGAGAATCCGGCTCGATTTCCGACCCATCGACCGTGACCTTTTCGCAAGATACTTCTTCGAGGTGTGGGATGCCCTGGCTAGGAGCCCAGGCATCTTGCCTCGTTACCTTCAACTCCTCGCTCTAGTCTCTTTCCATACCTTTATCAGAGAGGGCGTCGAAGCAGCCATCGTTGAGACTCACCACGGGGGAGAGTACGACGCTACCAACGTCATCGAGCATCCCGTCTTGTCCGTCATCACTCCGCTCGGGATGGACCACGTGAAGCAGCTAGGACCTACCATTGAGAACATTGCCTGGCATAAATCAGGCATCTTCAAAACCGGATCCCCTGCTTTTTCGGTCCTCCAAGAGGCCTCTGCTGCCCAGATTCTACGGAGCCGCTCGTCAGAGAAAGGGGTCAACCTTGAGTTCGTCGAAGTGGACTTGACCCTACCTGACGACGCACCACAGCTGAAGCCCGATGTGCAGCGTATCAACTGCTCTGTTGCACTTGCAGCAGCCCATCGTTTTATCCGGGAAAAGAACGCCGGGTCATTGTCGTCCTCTGATAAAGTCCAGGGTATAAGCCAGTTCTCCTGGCCGGGGCGGTTTCAGCATGTGGTAGAGGACAGGTTCAGTTGGTTTCTAGATGGCGCGCACAACGAGATGAGCGTTGACAAAGCTGCAGAATGGTTCATTGATAACACACAGGCTCAAAGGTGATGTACCTTTATGGCTACTCCTCAAATTATGCTGATCTGTACACAGAACCACTCCTACGCGCATCTTGATCTTTGGCCAAGCTTCGAACCAGAGGGATGAAGTGGCAGTGCTCAAGCGCCTAGCAACTGTCCTCTGCCGCGTCCATATTCATCATGTCATCTTCACACTATACGATCCAAAGCAGGGATTTGACTTTGAGTCCACGCCAGGTCAGGGCGAGCCTCACCCAGACGAGACCATGCTCTAACTACCGATTAGCCACTATTGTTGACCTAGAAACTGTCTCTCAGAGGGTGTATGGAGAAACGTGGAAGGGAGTGGGCCAGGGTTCGCACATCTTCTACGAGTCCAATGTCCAACAAGCCCTGAACACCGCCAGGAAGCTAGGGGTGGCAGCTGGAGGAATGAAGACGCTTGTAACTGGAAGTCAGCATCTTGTCGGCGCCGCATTGTTTTGCCTGGATGGTTGCGCTTCGGTGTAGGAAGCTGAGCCGGCCAAGGACGAGTGGACAGGCTGCGTGTCACGGCATGGATATAGGTGGGTGGGTGCCACCAGTAGACTAGTCAGCCCCTGTCACCGTGGTCATAAAAAACAAGGAAGAGCCCGTTGCCTAGGCCTTGAGAGAACAAAGAGCACATGGAAGCAAACAGTATCCTCCCATCAGCCACAGGTAGGTAACCCTTGAAGGTTTTACTTTGAAGTGTCCTGAGCTGTCTGATGAAACTATCTATCGTACGCGATTATCCCATCAANNAACACTTCATAGCATCATATCCGTCTGATGAAACAATTTTGGTCGGTAGCCACGACTTCTTCCTAACCCCGTGCAAAATCTCTTTTCAAGAACTGGAACCCCCCTCTAGTCATTCGGCCCTGCCGAGTCCTCTGGTCCTCCTCTATCCGCTTCCGAGCTGCCCGAAACTCATCCGCGATCCCGCCTCTGCGAGAGTATTGCCCTGTTGTGGCCGTGTCCTGCCCCTGGGTCGACGACTGATGTGTGCGATAGTAGTCGCGGAAGACCCTCCAGACTTCTGCACTCGAGATAGTTCGAAGCATCCTTGCTGTGACGCCGCAATCGCTCCGTTCCAGAGCGGACCAGAAAACGCCCTGTAGTGTGCCAACATCTATTACTTCCGGTAGCTGCATTGCTGATAGAGCGACAAGCACGTCTTCTGATAGTGTAAAGTTTGAGCCGGAGCCGAGAATAATCTCTGGATCCGACTCGCCACTAGGTCGATGCCATTTCCCCTTATTGGCAGCAAGCAAGAGATGCCGCTCGGAAACCTGAAGCGAGCCGGCACATTCGAGGAAAGTATGCAGAAGAACTGGGCTTGTCCTGCCGAGACAGGCTTCCAGTCCAACTTCCAACGAGGGAAAGATGCTGGTGACGGTCGGGGAATCGGAATCCCACTGGAACAGGCATTTCAGGAGGCGTGGCTGGTTGCCCTCGATGGCTGCAAAGGACGGCGATGGGCGGTAATTGGGTACATGTCGTGAAAGGTCCGTCACGCCGTCAAGTCTTGCGCCAAGTTGGACGAGACTGGTAGCCATCTCGACGCTTCCGACATGACAAGCAAGGATGAGGGATCTGTCCAAGAACTCCTGATCTGACTCAGTCGCCGGCTGACAGTCTTGGGCAACCCGCAAGAGATTCTGGACCACGAGTTCAACCCTGGTGATGCTTCTCTGCTTTGGCGGTGTGATGAATGCATAAGATTCGATGACTGAGGCGACTAGGCAGTAGAGGTTGAGCGGCAAGCCTTGGTCCTGTAGACTCTTCAGGTTGGCTCCGTTGGCCACCAAGAATTGCATCAACTCTGAGTGTCCGTGGTCGATGGCTAGCTGCAGAGGGACTTGGTCCTCTGGCAACGCGGCATTGACGCTCACGCCTTGCTCCAGAATGCTCTGGACGGCACTGACTGAGCCGCATCGACACGCATAATCAAGGGCAACAGAGTCGAGAGGAATGTACGCCAGGAGCCCTTCCAAGATACGACTATTCTGGTCATCTGACACCTTTTGCATTGCCTGCAAACAAGCTGCTTGTCTTTCCTCAGGGTATTGGATCGTCTGCAGAAGGATGTCCAGAGTTTGGAGGCTGGCTCGGGCTCCCTTTTGGCCAGTGGAAGCACTTTCGATGGCGTTGAGGTAGACCTTTTCCTCGGTCAGGGAGTCGATAGAGTCTGTCTCAGCCGTCATGAAAACCTGAGATGGAACTTGACAGCCTCGGGGTGTAGCCCCGAGATCCCCCTCGACATCTCTTTGAGCCAAGCGGAAACGAAACTTGATAGGAGCTGCCTCCGGGCCTTTGCTCCGACGAGTAGGACTTGCACCGCTCTCTAGGAGGGCCTCAACAATCTTCTGCTGACCATGACGAGCGGCGACAACAAGAGGAAGCCCATCACGGTCCCCGACATCCAAGCTAGCATCAGCTCCGCGTTTCAGAAGCTCCTGTGCAACATGGAGATGATCTTCCTCGCACGCAACGTACAAAGGACTACAGAGGTGCTTCTCAACATGACGCTCTCCAACAATCTCCATCGCGTTGATATCTGCTCCAGCGTCGAGGATCAACTTAACCATGTCCAAGTTGCCACTCTGGGCAGCGGTGACCAAGGCGAGAGCCTCTGCTTTCGGGTCTGCACCAGACTTTAGGAGCAGTTTCACGAACTCTGCAGTCTTCCTAAAAGTGGCCAAGACGAGGAGTGAATCGTTCCCAGTCGTGATATTGGGATTGGCACCTCCGTCGAGCAGAGCTTTCAGGGCTGAGACCTGTCCCCCCGTGATAGCCCTGACAGCTGGCTCTTGACTGTCCCAACCAGTGTATACAATCCTCTTGGACTTGGGGTGACAGCTGGCCCCGGCCTTCAAGAGCGCCTTGATGACTTGGACATGGCCAAACTCGGCAGCAGAACCGAGTGGTGTCAGGTTGGGGAGGCTGACGTGGTTCACATCGACGCACTGCTTGATCAAAAGCCTCACGGTTGAAAGATCACCGGCCACCGCTGCCACGTGGAGTAGTTCGCCAAAGACATCGATACTTGCTCTCTGACGGGGCAACCTGCGGAATATGACCTGAACCAGCTCTCGCACGCCATTGTTCATCAGGTCCCGAGCGGGCTTGTCTGACTTGAATGGACCACGCTTCGAAGCATGCCGATAGAAGAATTGTTGAAAATCTCCCCTCGCCGAACCGGTCAGCAATCCTATGGCATCGCCTATTGCCGTGAGGAGGGGGAGGGGAAGGGAGCCTTCCTTGGTGGACGGTAGCAATGCTCCACGATTGAGAAGCTGCAAGATGATGGGGATGCAAGGTCTAGTCCTCCGTTGAGCCGCCCGCAGGATCAAGCCTCCAAGTTCCTTGGGACTGAAGCCATCGGCAGCGCCGTGCTCAAGCAGGTCCTGAACTACCTGAGGGTTGCCCGCTCGCACCGCCAGCTGCAGTGGGTGATGATCTTGGCTGGCCCTTTCGCTCACGTCCGTGACGTGATCAAGGACAAGGCGAACAATTGAGACTTGCCGTCTCTCTGGTACCAAAGCATCATCGTCCAGGCCTCTCAGTGCTCCGGAGCGGCCTAATGTCTCGATACTGGCTTGCAACGCAGTCAGCCCCTGACTCTTCCCCTCAGGGGTGTCCAAGTTGTCTAGGAGTGGAAGGCCACTGAGCCCAGCCTGCATGATGGAGCGGCTCCGAGGCAAGTGAGGCCTGGAGCCAAATGGCATCGGACCACGAAGAGGAGGCAAATAGTCCTCGAGAATATCATCTCGCGGGCCCAAAAGCGCCTCCACAACAGGCCTTGAAACAACCATCTCTGCATCGGCGCCTTCTTCGAGGCACAGCTCCACCACTTCTTTGTGCCCTGACATGCATGCCGCAACCAGAGCACGGGAAATGTAGGTGGTGAAGTGGTCCTCGCACCGAATCTCAGTGTGGTCCAGGAGGTATCGAATGACGGTTGACTTCCCGGCTCCAACGGCAGCGATCAACGCTTTTACCACGGCCTCGTTGTTGATTGCTTCCTTTTTCCCGGGCCCCATGGCCTTGATCAGGCCCAGGCACAGCCTCCCGTGACCAGAAGCTACTACAGCTGCCACTCCTTCAGTAATTTGGTCGGTGTTGAGAGGGATACCACTGTCTCGCCTCGACAGCTCCAACGCCACGGTATCAGACCCCTGCCTGCAAGCTTCCATGAAAGATGGGAAGATGGCGCCGGTGCCAAGGTTCCCTTGCTGAATGACCTCCAAGAGCCGCTTGAAACTAACAGCTTTGCATCCGCGTACGGCGTTGAGGAGCAAGTCGTGCGATGAATTCTCCGACTCTTTCGCGAAGTCGACGCACTTTTCCTGCAGGCCAAGACAGACCTCCAAGGTGGAAAAGTCAGCGAGACGTGCGGCAGCAGCGGACAATGCCTCCCATTCATGGAAGCGTGCCATCAGCATCTCTGGGCCTCTCACGAGGACCCAGTCCCAGACCTGTCTCGCGATCCGGTGACACCCAGAAGCACCGGCAGCTTCGATTGCCTCTCTGCAGGCGTCCACGGTGCTGGGCGGCGGCATGCTGTCAGGGTCTACAGGATGGATGGCCTTGAAGCGCCGATACATTGCATCGTCGGGGGGGCTGTCATTGTAGGAAATGCCAGGAGGGGGCTTTAGCGTTCTCAGAGCAAGAACTTCCCCTGCGATCGATTCATCTCCCATCTTGGCTGCGGCCTTGAGAGCTGAAGCCCATGTCTTCATGGAGACGGTTCGTTTGAGCGACTCTGCGAGCAGCTGGAAACAGTCGAGTTGCCTATGCTCGGCGGCCTTGCAAAGAGCCTTTTCCTTCAGGAGCCGAGGGTCAGTGGCATGCCTCAGCGCCTCCTCCAAGAGAAGCTCAGTAACCTGGGAGTTTCCTCTCCCGGCGGCAGCCATGAGTGCTTCTCTGACATCCTTCTCGGCCACTGTGTCGGCCTGCAGCTCTTGGCGGATCGTTGAGGTGTTTCCAATAGATGCTGCAAACGTCAAGCCGTATTTGGTATCTTGTTCACCGAGAATCTCTCCGTCGGACGCTTCTTCATCTTCTTCAATGTCGTCTTCCTCCTCACTGTCTTCTGGATGGGGGCTGCTGGATCTAGAATCCTGATCACCCAGGGGCCTTGGAGCTTCCAGTTGAGAATACCAGAATTTTCGATCCTCGTCGCCGCGTGCAATGGCCGGGATGCCCCGTTTGGCAGGTGGCGGGTGGTTCTCTTGTAGAAACGAAGCGATGTCTTGGTGACCACCCTGAACTGCTGCGTGAAGGGCATCTTTGAACTTACCATTCGAGTAGATCTCGGCCCCTTCTTGGATGAGAAACTCGACAGCCGCTCCATGGCCATGGTAGGCTGCAGCCTGGATGCAGGTTCCACAGGGTTTGCCAGGCTGGTTGACCTCTGCACCTTGAGAGATCAGCAACTTGATTATCTCAACGTGACCTTTGCTGGCAGCCGCCTGCAGGGAATCCCCTCGCGGACCGCTCCTCTTGGGGTCAGCCCCCATCTGCAGGAGCTTGCGCACAGAACGAACGTGGCCTTGTAGACTCGCACTCCTCAAGGCTGATCCGAACTTCCCCTCAGCCTCGATATCCATGCCACGGTCGTGAAGAAGACCAAGTATTTCGGCATGTCCACGAATCGCTGCGACTGCCATGGCGTCTTTGGGAAGCTTGTCAGCCATTCCTGGCTTTGAAAGAAGATATTGCAGTATGTCGGCTTGACCCTTTTTGATGGTGGCGAGAACAACCCCTTGTCCATCATCTCTCGATCCCGCGTCTCGATCAAACTCTCTCGCCACACGAGGTCCCATCAGGTACTCGACAGCATCCCTAAAACCCGCCTCAGCAGTTCTCTGGAGCGCATCGTCGTAGTCTTGCCCGTCCTGAATGACTGCACGGTTCTTGATTAGGAGGTCCGCTATGTCGGCACGAGACCCCTCGCATGCTGCATGTAGGGCATTCTTGAAAACCTTGGAAGAAGTTCGTGGTGATACACCATGCTTCAGGAGAGTCTCGACAACCCCCAGATGCCCCCTGAAGCAAGCAGCGTGTAGGGGGTTGCCATAGCTACCACAGGTAGCATTAGCATTAGCCCCGTGATCAATTAGCTTTGACACGACAGAACCATGTCCAAAGGTGGAAGCAAGGTAGAGGGGTGTGTGGCCGGTTCCACTGAGCTGCTCTAGATTGATGCCGCTCATGTGGGACAGCGTCATGTCCAAGAGACTGTCCAAGCCAAAGACGCAGGCGCTGAATAACGGCGATGGTCCATCAGGGGAAACGAGACACTCGTGAGTCTTTCTGAGGGCATGGTATGGGGGAAGCTTTCCCAAAGCCTGCGTCATCCATTCAAGCCACCAGACAAAAGCAATGTTGAGGTCTGCTGTTTCTTTATCAAAAACGAATTCGGCCATGGCCTGGAACGCTTCAGCCGTGGCCGGGACAGATTGTTGTGCAATCTTCAAGTGATGAGGCCAATAGAATCCGGCGTAGAGACCCAGGTCGGAGATTGGGCCAGTGCCCGAGAAATCTTGTGAGCCATGGCCTGGGCCTCTGGAACATTGTGCAAGGCAAGTCTCAGCAAGGAGGCGATTCCCAGAGACCTCGGAGAACATGGACTGTCGCTGCATAAAGTCGCGAGCAGACGGGTGGCAGAGGCGAAGAATGTTCATTGCTGGGTCAAGAACCACGAGGTTGTGGCAGACGTCGAATAGGTCAGGAAGCACCAGTCCACCAGGGTGTTTGGCAAGATCTAGGCTCAATACTAGTGCTCCGCGCAAACCCTCGATCGTCAGAGGGCTCTTTGCATATAGAATCCAGGAGAAGACACTCTGGACAACAGATCTTGCCGTCTGGTCCAACTCACGGAATGATTGATAGGTTTTGGCATAGATCTTGTCCAAGTTCTTGCTGAGACCGGCTTTCAGGGTTGTGAGGATATCATTCTCCGTCTTCTTCCGGCATAGAGCTTCGATCTGCAGCTGAACCCATAGGAACCTGGGGTAGCAAAGTCAGCAACATGGACGTGAGATTTATACTTAGTTCGTTGGGAACTCACATCTCCTGCGCTCCAGCGGTTAGAGTCTCATGTATCCTATCCAGTAGATGCTTTGACGGGGAGCCATTCAGCAGTCGTCGAGAACGCACGATGCCTTCCAGCTGTGCAGCGATGAAAGCTTCAATGTCGCATTGGTTTTCTGCTGCAGAGACTCTAATGGTGGCTGCAGATTGGAGCAAGCTCTGAACTTGAGCGTCGTCGCGACTGGTAATGAGCACCTTGACCAGCCCAGTAGACTCATCGATGATCCGTTGAATGGCCTTCATAAGTTCAAAGCGATCCGATTCTTGTAGTTCGTCAACGGCGTCCAGCGCCAGGTAGGTGGTCTTTGTTGCTGTAAGCTTCAGAAGAAGCTCGACACAACCACGTATTCCAAGTCTGCTCAAGTTGGCCCGGGTTGTGAGAGAGTTGGTTACCTTGTCGTATTCCTGCCAGACAATTGGGTCGACCGTCTTTTTCTCTAGATCAACTGCCAACTGTCTGAGAATGCTTCGGAGTATGGCATCTGGAGAAGCACGATCCGGCTCCGATGAGCTGGCTGCGCAGTAGTAGAAGGCGACTGCTGACGCATGTTGATTGCTCTGATTATCCAAGAGAAGCTGGTCAACGACAACCGAGAACAGGGATGACTTCCCACAGCCCCTGACGCCACGAACTAGGACCATGGATGATGAGCCTGACTTCATCCAGTGTCGGTACGTGGGGTGATTGACAAGCCATTGACCAGAGCCTGCCATGAGGTTGCTCGACACTGACTTGTGATGAAGATGGAACGGACAACCAGACAACCATTCGAGCAAATTCTCAAGCTTCCCACCATCTATCCGAGTCTTGATGGCCTTGTTTTCTTCGAGTAGATGCTTGAAGCTTGCACGGATATCTCCAAGATTCTGGTTCGTGTCGTGATGAAGCTGCTTGCTGTCCAGCTGCTGCATGTCCCGCCTCTGGCTTCGAAAAGCAGCGCTTTCGAGTCCTCTCAAGGCCTTTTGCGACTTTGAGATCTCTTGGTCAATGATCTGCTGATATCTCGTCTCTGAAGGCACGGATTCGCGACGAAATCGCTTACTGGCTTGGGTGTAGCATTCCTTACACTGCTTAATCAAGACATGCTCTTCGACATAGATCTGCTCGAGGATCTTGAAGAAAAGCTGGTGCAAATCAGGCTTGCCCAGCGACTTGGCTTTGATGACGAGGTCGCAGTTGGCACGGAACGGTAACCATGCCATGAGGTCTTGGTCAAGAGCGACGGGAATGATGCCGTGGTTGTCTTTGGTATGAATACTTCGGAGTTTGAGGAAGCCGAGCTCAGTAAGGACATGATGGAAAGCAGCATGTGAACTATGTGCTTACACGACGTCTCTGATTCTGCGCTCCGATGCCGCCGGATCCATAGAGTCATCCTGCTGCCCTTGATATGCTGCCACGACGGCATCAATGTACGGCGAGGTAAAGTCGTTCTCGTAGTAGCGCTTGAGAACTTCAGATCCGCAAACCACAACTTTGGTGACACGATTGATGATACCAGTATCACCAGAAGTGTCACCGCATGGGAGAAGACAGAACTGGTTGGAGAGGATGTTTCTGGTGCTGTCAGAACCTCCTGCTCGCGGTGACCACAGAGGCAGAGGAGATTTGTCCGAGACTGTTCTAGATCGGATAGCCTTCAGCCACTCGATGAGAAGAACCACACACCGGGCGTTGGCAGTGCCTTCCTTTTCATTGTCGTGTGCATACACGATGAAGATGCTGGGGGAGCCTGACTGCCCGAAGACATCTGTCTCGGCAAGGTGGTTCAAGATTGAGGTGAAAAGCCTGTCAAGGGCTATGGGAGAATTAGCCGAGTCCACACATGTGCATCGAATCGTCATGACCAGTTGCGTACCATTGTTCAAGTCGTATCTACCCTCAGAGACGGAAGAGGATGTTGAAGCACCTGGTTCCATACTGAGAGGAGAATGAAATGCAAAGCCGAGAAGCCGCCCGCTCGACACGGACAACTACCGGCTTACAGCAGTATGTAGTTGCAGATGGCTGTGCACGTAAAATCCCGAGGGTTCGAAAATGGTCCGATGGAGTAAAGCTCATGTGTTTCGACAGCCTGACTTTTCCGCCTAATAGTGCAGCCTCCAATACATATACAGTGCGCTGCTTATTGCTGTCGTGTTTGTGAATTACAAATACAATCATAATAGTGATTGTGGCTGCAGTTGTAGGATTCATATGGAGACATGTGGCCGCTGATCTTTTGCTCCATGTGCCAGCTGAGGCCATCTTGTATTCATGTCTCACGCCTGTTTGAGGCAATGGCGGTTACATTGGTGGTCAGCCGGACTTGTACGCGGGCCAACAAGTGACCCCAAGGTGTCCATGTCCTGGGGCAGAGCACAACTGCCGACCCCATGGTTGGCGCACATTCGACTCCTGTTATGCAAGTATCTGTTATTAGCCATTCAGTCTGACCATGCGCCTCGAGAAATTCCGCCCGATGCAAGCCTCGTTTCATCACCAAAACATTCAGCTCTCGAGGTGCAGAGCCTGATTTGCCGCTGGCGAGGACGGGGAAGACGCCCAAGGTCCCAACCTATTCGTTGTTCGCAAATGGTTCGCCTAGTGTCAGTTGCCCTCATGTTTGTGACTTAAAAGAGGACTAACCTGCCACAAAGCGGCTTTTAGGCTCACTCAAACACGGCTGCTTGTCAAACACGGCTGCTTGAATCCCTAGCCAAACCTTGCCTTCCAAGACATTCTTGATCGATCCTGGCGCCATGAGCACCTCTGCCGAGAATCTCCGAAGCCAATGGGCTAACCCAGGCGACATTCTCAGCATCCTGCTCCTCATCGGTGGTGACATTGTGCAAAAGGCCATTGCTCAGCTTGTCGGACATCAAGTCCGGCTGCCTGGGACAAGGACCTACCTCTCAGTTGTGCCCGTCGCATTCTCGTTTGGCTGGGCAACCTATGGCTTCTCAAATCTCCTCGCCGCCGTCGGTGACATGAAGCTAATGCCCTCGAGCGATTGCCCGTCACTCCTTGTCAACTGCTCCAATGGCTTCGTCAGAAAAAACCACTCGTGGGTGTTGGGGCGGCTTCTCCGAGATCACGAAATCAGACACAACGTCGACCCAAGATCCCGGGAAGAAGGAGGCCGAGCCGAGTCTCTCAGGATCGATATATATCATCTCGAGCCCATATCCACTGCTCGATGCGACCTAGTGTGGTGGCTTGGATGGGTGACCTTGGTGACGCAGCTCGCCATCGTCATTATCCCATGGCTCCTATATGGTGACTGGGTTATCCTGGTGGTCACATTGTCTGGAATGACCCTGGTCGCCATTACCTGCGCCGTGCCGCAGTGGGTTGAAGAGAAATGGGCCGCCCCTTGCAGGTTAAGTCGTGACAAGATCACTTGTCTCACACGCGGCAACGGTCACCTTCATATCATGGTCCTTATCGGTGCCCCGGGCTCTTGGGACTTGGAAAGGCTTGCAACGCGCACACCAGTCCCTCGGACAGAGACCCGTTGGACATCTCTCATCCTCGCCGTATTGTGGATCTGCCTCTTGATTGCTATATCCGGCCTTAAAGAACATACCTGGTTCCTCATTGGAATCGGAGGGCTGGGGATGCTGCAGAATATCCTTGCCGCCGGGGCCTCTAGAGAACCAGCAGCGTCCAACTTCCATCTCACGAGATTCCGGCGTGCCCCGACTATAATTGGGAGACGCCGGGGCTATAATGACGACGCAGACGCCAGCGTCAATCTAGAAGAAGCCCTAGAAGAGCTCGCTGATGTTGATGCATGGGCGTCAGAGAAGACGAGATCTTACTTCTCCGAGGACGACCGCCCTTGCTTGCCCGAGCAACCTCCAATGCCATCATGGCTGACCTCGATGTCGGAGGAAGACGGGATTCCTAGATGGCTTCATGCGCAGAAGCCCGAAAGCGGTAGGCGGACTAACCGTGATAGCACAGTATATACTCTGGTCAAGTCCAGAATCCAGGCTCTCTTCAAGACTGGTGAGGAGAGGCGGGAAGATATAATATACGCCATCGGGGTTCACGGTGCCTTGATGGAGCTGGAGAAATGGGTCCCAACGGCAGGGCTATCAATGCTCCAAATATTCTTCCCTGTAGGTTTGCAGTACAACGATGAGAGTGTCAGAGATAACGTGCATAAGAAGTTTTGGAAGAGAGCCTATCATACCAGATCTGTAAGGGAAATGGCGGAACAGAAGAGGAGGGTTGAGGAGAGAAGGGCTGGTGATTTGGCCAAGGTTTAGTCATGGGGTTCGCCTTGGAACTCGGACATTGCTCGCTTGACGGGTGTGTGAGGATCTGCAAGGGCACATCAAGAGGTTGCTTTCTCATGTAATTATTTTGAATAGAGTACATGGCCTGCGTCAATGTCTGTGCCGTAGTCCTTACACCCTGTGCCTCGTCGACTCTGAGAAGCCCTCCCAGCCAGCCCCGGATGGTTTTCTCCGGTAGGCAGCCATTCTGTGCAGCAGCAAGCTGCGTCGGATCTACGACAGGAAAAGGTCAGGTGACCGTGACCGCGTCTCCACGGAGACGCGTGTTGTTCGCATCGCGTACCACTGTCGGGACTACGCGTTGTGGCATCTGGAGAAGCATATCTAGAAGACATCACCAGCAGGGACGAGAAGGTTTACAGAGCGAAATTTCATTCTGTACTGTGGATGTTCCAAAAAGCTATTCCTGCCCTGGGGGCAGTGGCCCTAGACCGGCCTCGAGTCAGATCCCTTGTTCCATGCAGCTGCTTCCATCACCAGCAGTCAAGTCAGTCAACCGTTACGCAACCCTCATCTGCTATGCCCAGTGTCGAGTCGTGTCCCAGTTGCTTCCTCCGTTGAATCTACCACCTCAGTTGTCGTGAAATGATCGTGCAAAAAGGTGAGTGGCGTGTGCAGTGTGTTCTCCAGAGAGACCATCCACCGTCTACGTGCATCCAGGCCAGTTGGATCGCACTCGAACTCGGACGAGTTCTTCAGACGTAAACTTGGACAAATCCCATGTTCTTTGGAGCAACGAACCCAAGGAAGCGGAACTTCCAGTCTTCGAGAGCGCCAAAGTCAGCCACGGTGGCGCCACCCTTCTTGACAGTGTCGTAGGTCTTCTTCACATCAGCCTTCATCATGTAGAGCATGAAGCCCAAGAACAGGTGAGCCATGGCAGGGAAGGAGACGGCGACCATGTGGCCAACCGCAGCTCCCAGGAGGACGGCAGCAAGGACGCTGTCAGAAGAGACAAGACCAGCCACGAAGCAAATCACGGCCCTGTTATCAGAGTTAGGACAGCCATTCGAGACGAAGAGAAGCACGAGTGTCACTTACAGGGCGGTTCCGAGGTTGAAGAACTCGAACTCGGGCTTGCCATCCTCATGATGGTCGATGAGATGTTCCATGATACGAGTGATGACAGTCAGCTCGCGAAGAGAAGCGGCGGTCTTCTTGATGAAACGGCGCTCCTGGAGGCGACCGAATCGACGGGCAAAGTACCACTGATCTAGAGAAAGGACAGTCAGCAATGTGCAGTGAAGAGGACAGAAGGGAGGAGACATGACTTACCGCGGGAATCGCGATTCTTGGTAGCATAGCGCATGGCGTCATTGTAAGCCACCTGGGCGAGGGCGGTAGCAACGATGAAGTGCTTGGAGAACTCGAGACGAAATTTGAAGTCGTTCTTGAGGTTTGGGCCAACATAAACGATCTCGAGGTCGGTGCCCTTGAGCTTCATACCCCGAAAGAAAGGGGCGTCGCCACTGCGGCGAGGGACGAGATCCTCATGGTGAGGATGGCTGAAGACAACAACGGCGTTGTCGCCGACCTGCTCGGTAGTAGAAGCCATGTCGATGAAATGTTTCTTGAACCTTGAGAGGAAGAGAAACAAACAGTCGAGCGAGGAAGGAAAATCAAAGAGAGATTTGTGCGGGTAGTAGCAGATGCTGAAAGGGCTTTGTGCTGAGGGGCAAAGGGGAACGCTGCGCTTCGCGGCAAACTCTTCGAAGAAGAAAAGAATGCTTTGAAGAGAAGAGAATGATGCTTGAAATGATACTTCTTTTCAAAGGGAGAGTGCGGAAAGTGAAGGTGTTCGGGGAAGAAGATGCTCCTGGGGAAGAAGAGGAGAAGAGGGGAGGGTTTGTTTTTTTCTGAGCTGGCACAGATTATATATTTGCGTGGGCACGCTTGACACTGGCACTGGCACTGTCAGGATGGGTAGCTTATCCGCCAATCTCGAGCGTGTCCCTCTTCGGAAGAGTTCCAGGGACTTCGGCCACTACGGACGGTTAGGTCCCAGGGGTTTGATATTAGAAATTCAGTGGCCTCCCGCAGCTGCACTCCCCGTATGCCGACAGCCAGAGCCCTGCCTGGCCTCTAAATGAAGACCTGGTGATGCATCATGCCCCCTAGCATGCCTGTGCACATCCAAGTTGTTCGACATGTTACACCCCCCCAAGTCCTCGAGTCCAATACACCTCGTCAGAAGTCAGTTCTTTGCTCTACTCATCTCCTTGCATGCCCGAGAATGTCATCTAACACTCTACGTTGCAAGATAGTCTTGGTGCATCGTAACGCTTCGCCCCCGACCAGGTGCAGCGCCCGTCAGTTCGCTTCAGATCTCTTCCACGACCCCGATCCCGTCCCAGAACCCCCTACGCTCCTCCAGAAGGACTCTTTCAGGCTCTACAGACACTCGCTTGCCAGTGATTTACATTGCTTCCAACTGAGTCGAGCGAAGCCTGGCTCTCTACACGGTCGCACCCTGGAACTCGGCCTTTACAAATCTCCTGCACGAGCTGTACAGGTATAACGTCGCTACCTAGCAGTATAAACGTTCTGTAATATTCATTCGAGTCTCCGGCTAACTGGCATTCAGTATTCATCTCGTGGAAATCATTGCGCTGCAAGCTCTGGTGCTCTGGGTGTTCGCCCAGAACAAACCCTTCTCTCCCTCACGCTCTCTCAAGAAGGATCGATCACCCAATAATCGCATTGCCTTAACTACAAGCTTCTCAACTACAAACTCACCCCAGGAGTAAGTTCCCCTATTCCATCAGGGGGTGCTATGAAGCAGCTGTACTGACTTACATCACCAAGCAGTTCCTCCGAACCGACACCATGAGAAGGTTTCAATTCCCTCGAGCCAGACCGTGGCTACCTTCGAACGTCTCTAGCTTCCTGCTCAAGATATCCTACTTTGCGCTGGGAACCGTTCTGGGTGGAAAGGGGGTCGAAGACCTTTGGTACACCATGCACCAAGCCAGCCCGAGATACTACCTGGTCCCTAACCACCAGGGCTCTCGCCGGATACCTGTCAGGGCCAGCATGGCAGCTGTTGCTTCTTCGGAGTACAAGAGTATGTGGGCATTCTTTTGTGACCTGACTCGAAACGTGCGCCCAAAGGCCATCCTGGTACCGTTCGACGCTTTCCATTGCCGACGTGGACGCAGGGCAGTGAAGTTGCCAGGGGGTATCTCGGGGGCAGGTCGAGGGCGGCTTCAGGAATCAGCAATGATCTTCTTGGTCCTCTTGCTTGGCATTTACAAGTCCATTTGAGTTTGTGGGGAAGAGGGTGCCTCTCACACAGCAAGGTATCAGCACCATCTCACACTTCTGAAGCTTTACTAACGACTATCCAGTTACCAAAACCACACCCTCCCTCCCCCGAGCGTTCCAATCTCCCAAGGCTGCATACCATTCGGTTTACTGAACCTGAAGCGTCAGTATTGGTTCCCCGTCGACAGGGAAGCGTGAGAAGCGACGCCAGTTGCAGGATCTCGGGGTCAACGTTTGGAATATTGTAGGTCAGGTCTACGAAGAAGAGCTCCTCAACATCTATACACACAGTTTCTTGAGCATCTACAACAACTTTGAGGATTTACGGAGGGCGGAGAAGACTTCAGCGGATCTGGCAGAGGGAGATTAAGCTGGCCCGCAGAATTAAGCTGGGAGCTGAAGTAGACGAGGTCGCAGATGCCCCCTGAATTCCACCTGTAAAATTAAAATCAATTTCCAACTTTCCAAATTGTTTATTTGTATCTCTCTTGTCAAGATCGATTTTCTGCTGTTTCCCATGTTCGGATTCCATGTCTCGTCGCACTCGTATCCTGATTCAGCGCAAGTGGCTCGGCTGATGCTTTTTGGGGCACAGCGGCATCGGCTATCGACAGATGCCCGCATTACAGCATGGAATCCCGGTAATTTACAGGGGACTCAGCCGCTGTAGGGCTGTTTCCCCCACTGCTCGTCGTAAACCGTATTACTGCAGTTTGCACTGCGAACATCTCCCTCACCCGCCACGATCATCACCAGTCCGAGCATGCCACCAGCTATTTTCAACGAGATTCGAATCTTGTGATCTTGGTAGATCTTGAGTATATATAGCTGACTTGTCGATAGAATCCCAGCATGCCCTATAACGAGCCTCCCAATGCAAACCATCCGCTGCAGAAGCGAAAGGATCCAGCATGAAGCCCTCTACACTCCCTCTCCTTGGCCTCCTCAGGCTTCCTCTAGCCTCGTCGTACTGTCCTCCGACTAGCCCAGTCCTCCCTCCTCCAAAGGTTCCCGCAGACGGGAATCTCATCGAATCGTTGACCGAAAGCCTCGGAGATCTCGTGCGGCCAAGCAAGCCGTGGAACGCTTCGACAAACTCCTTCTCCGTCAAGATGACGAGCAAAGACAAAACTCTCGCTGGTCCTCACATACCGCTAATAACCTCGACGAGACGGGTTGACAAGGTGACCAGCAGTTCCATCTACCGCGTAGCTAGTGCCACAAAGATCTTTACCGTCTTGGCTCTCCTGCTCCAGGAGGGCCTCAGCCTAGACGATCTAGCTTGGAAATACGTGCCAGAGTTGGCCAAGATCGAAAATAACAAGGACATTACTCTTAGGATGCTGGCGAGTCAGCTTGGTGGTGTTCCTCGTGAAGGCGGCAAGTCCTGCTCTGCTTCGCTGAGTCGTGGCACCCTCGAGTTCACTAACACCTTGTAGGATACGCTTTTGATCTTGCTCAAGGCCTTGAATTCAAGACTCTTCGTGCTCTAGGTTTCCCGGAGGCATCACCAGCCCCTGGTACTGCCGTCTGTGACACTGCAGACACTGGACTGTGTACTCACTCTAGTCAGTAGTCTCTCGTTAGCCATTCTTACCCAGCTACTAACAGCATTTATACAGAATTCTTCGAATCCCTCAAGAACAACAACCTCACCTGGAAGCCGGACCAGAGAGCAGTGTACTCCAACAACGGCTTCATCATCCTAGGCTTTGTTCTAGAGAAGATGACCTCGATGAAGTTCAAAGACATCGTCTATGAGAAGATCTCTAAACCCCTGGGCCTCTCCTCAACCATTGGCTTTGAGGTTCAGAATCTGTCACAGGCAGTGCTCCCCCCTGACGGCGGTTTCGAGCTAATGTCTATCCCTCTGGGACACTATGACCCCGTGAGCCAGTTCATCTCTCTTCTATGAATCAACTACTAACTGTTGGAAAGAACAGCTGGGCTGTATACAACCCCTGAAGACCTCGCAAAGTTCGTCCGCAGCATCCTCCGCCACGACCTCCTTTCCGCCCCCCGAACCGACCTCTGGCTCAAGCCTACCTCGTTCCTTTCGACCGTCCAAGGTGCAGTCGGCATGCACTGGGAGATCTACCGAGTTTCAGATCTGACACCCTCCCCGCCGCCTGTCGACGTTTACACCAAAGCTGGCGACGGCGTCTTGTACGCTGCCTACAACGTCATCATCCCCGAATACGACTTCGGGATCACTATCAACGCTGCAGGACCAGACAGTTAGGAGACTGGAAGAGATCTACTGAATCTCATGGTTCAGGAGGTAGTGCATTTCTTCGAAGGCCTAGCTCGCGAGCAGGCACGCAACAGGTACACCGGGAAATACACGAACAACAAAGACTCCCTTGTCCTCACCATTGATCAAGGTCCCGGAATCAAGATCACAAAGTGGACGAGTCAGGGTGAGTCTGTGCTGAAGCTTCAGCCTAAGCAGCCATCAGCGGTATAAACGACCCCAACGTCGACGCACGCATCTACCCAACCGGCGATAACGAGCGTTGGCGTGTAGTATTCGAGGCCATCGACGAGCAGAGGTATACGACAGGTATTTACAAGGATTACTGCGCCAACTGGTTCTCAGTTGACCAGTTCCGGTATCAGGGGCTGCATGTGGACGAGATCGACTTTGTCACCGAGGATGGAGTGATCAAGGGGCTCAAGGTCCCAAGATTGAGGCAGGAGCTTTCAAAGGCGACTGACAAGGCATGAGAATATGGATTTAAATCCTTGCAGTGGATAACAAGGGCGTATTGTATTGTAGACCCAAATATGATGGAGTTTTTTTCAAAGTGCGCACCACGAGCTAACAAGCACCATGCACCACCACGTTGGTTTCTGTAGACAGCTCCCGTGCAAGCCAAAGAATGTACTGAAAATTAAATCATGCAATAAGTACAAAGAAGCCATAATTCGGCTGTTTGCCCATCAAGGTCCCTTGCCATTATCGAGTCCCCTGAATAAAGGGCTTGCAGTGCCACCGGTAGCAAACGACAGTGCATGTTCAGCCGGTTATTCAGGCACCGATTTACTCATACGGTGACTGTACATTTGCGGCACTGTGACTGACCTTTTGCCTAGCGGCACGAACTTGCAGCTGTTCTGCGCCGAATTTCAACTTCTACTCGTCAATCGCTCCTCGACCAAACACCCACGGCACACGATATCAGAGCATAATATCAGAGCATTCTCTACTATTTCAAACGGCACGCATCACCAGGTATGATATTCTTGCAAGTAAAGGAAATATCATACTCATCTTAGTCTTCAGTTTCTTCAGTTGCGCAAGCATCCCCAAGCCTCCATCAGTTCACCAGCTTCTCCTATCGAGCTTAAGCAACACCACCAAAGGCACAGTCACACCTCCGTCCATACCACATTACGCACTCATATATCTAACAAGTTTCTGCTCCAGAAAATGTGCTGGTTCGACGTTGCCCCTTCCAGAATGGTCTGTGGCCACCGCGGCCCAGACGAACTTCTTCGCATGCGCTGGTGCTGTGACACCAAGCCCTGCGGGGACTATCGCATCAACTACTTTGGCCTGACGCGCAAGCGAGACCCGTGCGTCGATTGCATTCTCGACCGGGGCTGGGTTCTGGTGAATGGTCGATGGCGCCCGTTTTCCATTCTGATGTGAAGGGCCTGGCCGAAGGGAGTTGAACGACACATTGTCTTTGCAAGCCAGGGGGAGATGTGATGGGAAAGAACATGCCAGATGGGAATGGGGTTTGAGGCATTGTTTCAACTTGGTTCTTTTATGAAGCCAAATCGCACTGCTAGCATCATCATGCTGTAGCTGATAACTAACATCTTCTGAGTCACTCCACCACCATGCGCCACATCGTGATGCACTGCCAATCTTGTGATGTAGATACTGTTTCCTGTCCAAGCCAGCAAGCTGCCTTTGATTTTCTTTTTTCTTCCAAAGGGAATGAGAAGGCCATTTTTTGTCCCTTGGTAGGAATTGCTAATTCGTACGCTCTCTTTAAGCCTCTTCTTGATTCCCTCTCCACTGCGCCTGCATTCCACTGTGCAAGTGTATGTGCAAAGACACAACACCAAGAATTAGACAACAATTACATCCCCAAACTCTACCTTTTCCAACCTCCACTCTATACATCCCAAATAAAAGGAGTCGAGTTTTGTTCCCTGCACGTCTATAATACGACCCTGCCAGCCAATCAGCGCTGTGGACACGTCGGTGGGTCGTAGATGGTCTAGGTACAAGTCTCGCCCACACCAACGTCCGTCCATCAACCTCTCGACGAGCCCCCCAACGCAAAGTTCCAATGTCCCCTCGACCATGACGCCGTCCCTGGGCTCGACTGTCCTCCGCCTCCTAGCCATCTCGTCAGCCTGGACGCCTCCGACCCAAGCCCAAGCCCAAGCCCAGAGCCAAGAGCCCAATCGCGCCGACTCGTCAACGTCCACCACCGTCTCGTCCTGCGACGCCCGAACCATCAACTACATCACCCATACCCTCCCGCAGTCCTGTCTGACGAGCTCCTGGTCTAGCGCAACACCCTCGACGACCAATGCGACCGCCGATGCCTCGTCCAACGTAACCAGCAGCGATGCGCCGCAGTCCTCCAGCGCAGACGCCGAGTCCCAGTCATCCACCCCCGCCGCCACCGCCGAGGGCGAACAACAAGATGCCGCAGGCGAGGAGCCAGCAAGACCCTTCATGTCCTTTGAGGACTGGAAGGAGATGATGCTCCGGCAGACGGGGCAGGACCCCCAGGACCTGCGATCCCGAAACACCCAACCTCGCCGCGCAGACGACAGGACACCCCCAGACATGGGCCACGCCGGCCTCGGCGAGGAGGACGAGATATCTCTCAACTTCGACAGCTACCTCGATAATGCCGGGGAGCAAAAGGATCGCCCCTCTGGCGGCGACATCGAGACAGCGGGGAAGGACGGCGCAGGCAAGGTCGTCGTGTACGAGGAAGGCCGCTCTGTCCACAAGAGCAAAGACGCCGGCAAGACATGCAAGGAGCGCTTCTCCTACTCGTCCTTTGACGCCGGCGCCACCGTCCTCAAGTCGAGCCCCGGCGCAAAGAACGCCAAGGCCATCCTCGTCGAGAACAAGGACTCGTACATGCTCCTCGAGTGCTCGGCCCCGCGCAAGTTCATCATCATCGAGCTCAGCGACGACGTCCTCATCGACACCGTCGTGATCGCAAACTTTGAGTTCTTCTCCAGCATGGTCCGCCTATTCCGTGTCAGTGTTAGTGACCGCTATCCCGTTAAGCCCGACAAGTGGAAGGAGCTCGCTTCCTTCGAGGCGAGGAACTCGCGAGATATCCAACCCTTCCTGGTGGAGAATCCGCAGATCTGGGCCAAGTATGTCCGGATCGAGTTCCTGACTCAGTATGGCAACGAGTATTATTGCCCGGTGTCGTTGATCCGTATCCACGGCTCTCGAATGCTCGACTCGTGGAAGGAGGAGCACGATGAGCCTCAACAGGGACTGCCCAGCCCAGAGGATGAAGCTGCAAAACCCCTGGAGATTGAGAAGCCTCAGGAATCGATCGTGCCGACTTCGACAGAAAAGATGCCGTATTGTGAAGTCGATGACCCCACGAAGCTGTTCTTGACCCCATTGGTGTGCACCGTCTCGTTCAACGCAACGACAGGCAGAGTCCCCAGCCAGCCTGATACCAGTTCTATCGAGGGAATTAGCGCAAGCTCTCAGAACGTATCAACAGAGGATAGGGAAAGGAGTGGTACCTCGACACCTCGCGTCCCTAGGGCCCAATACCCAGCTACCGAAGATGCCACATCCTCATCTTCATCCACCGCCTCTCCGAGCGCAACACCAGCCATCTCACCAACCAGCCCTTCTTCCATATCTTCGTCGAGCGCCAGCACCAGCTCAAACTCGACGGCTCCAGCAACGAGCTCCAAGACGGCTTCCACGTCCACCTCCGCTTCCAGCTCGGCCTCCACATCCATCGCAAAACCCTCACCAGCAAACACGGCCAACCCCAAAAACCGCACGACCGCCACGACCTCGAATTCTCCCGCGTCCCCCACTGTTCAAGAAGGCTTTTTCAAAGCCATCTCCAAGCGTCTTCACCAAGTCGAATCCAACCTCACACTCTCCCTCAAGTATGTCGAGGACCAGGCCCGCCACATGTCCGACACCCTCCACCGCACGGAGCAGAAGCAAATCTCCAAAGCGACCCTGTTCCTAGACAACCTCAACCAGACCGTCCTCGCCGAGCTGCGCTCCGTCCGCGAGCAGTACGACCAGATATGGCAGTCCACCGTCATCGCACTGGAAAGCCAGCGCGAGCAGTCCAACCGCGAGATCGTTGCTCTCAGCACCCGTCTGAACCTTCTCGCCGACGAGGTCGTCTTCCAGAAGCGCATGGCCATAGTGCAAGCCGTGCTTCTTCTATCCTGCCTGTTGCTCGTCATCTTCTCTCGGGGTGTCTCCCTCCCTTACCTTGCGCCCTTCATGGACCAGGCCAGCTTGGCCTCGTATGACGCCTCGGCTTCGTCGCCAGGTCGTGTTCGCGGTCTGTATGGGAATTCATACGATACCGATGGCGAAGATCCGTCTCTGTTGACGCCTCGGTCGAGAGTAGACGTGTCTTCTGCTGATCTTCGACATCGTACCTCGTTCGTCGACAACTCTCGGCTTAAATGTGAGCAGATCTCGCCGCCTCCAACGCCTGGGCCTGTTGACGATTATACATCTTCGACAGATGCCCCTCTCTCGTCTCATGAAACCCAGTCTGCTGTCCTCCGTCGCTCCCCTGCCATGCATTCAAACAACTCACGTAAACCCTTACCCGCTTTACCTGAGAATCCCTCATCCCCATAAATTGCGGCTGGCCGCATAGATAGTAATGGCGTATTTTCTTCGGCTACTAGATCGTTAGAGGTACTTGGTCATAACGTGACATACTTCGCAGTGACGTGACAAGGACGCCAGCTGCCAAGCACCGACACGAGCCACATGCATCACTGCCAAACTTTTTTGATGAATATCATTGATTCCATATAGCTACGAAGAGCTATTTCTTCCTGTGACTATTCGAGACGACCAACCGAGATAATGCAGACCAGGCCATAGCCTTCAAACCCCAGGAAAAGCCTCCGAAATCGAATTTTGTGCGTCAAGCCAACGGGCGTAATGCCAATGTGCCTCAACGGAGCCGACCACTCAAGGAGCAAAATGACTTTTGAAAAAAATCAAAAATCAAAATGACTTCTGAAGATGAAGAGTGATGTGATCCAAGCCTTAACGGCGCATGTTGAGGTTGCGGACGTAGTAAGGTCCAATGCTCGTCTCGTGCATCTCTTCGAGCACGGCGAGACGGGTACCACGGTCGTACTGCGAGCGACGACGACGCTGTTCATCGCGATAATGCTGGCCAGCGTTGGGTGTGAAAAGCCCTTCGGCAAATGGAGTCAGCATATGGAACAAGACTGGGTTTTGAAAATACTTACCGACATGCTCAGCGTTCTCGCAAGACCTCTTCATCTTTGAGTGATTGTCGGGGCCAGGGAACGGTTCCTCGCGGCCAATCAACTGCTGGTCCTCGCAATGGTCGGTGTAGAACAGCTAGGCACATTAGATCAGGAACAGAGAAGGGTCGTGGAAACAACTCACCTTGGGCCGGTAGTGATCCGCCTCCAACATCACGGAGGAGTTACGAAACTTCTGCACCAAGCAGTCCTTGCCTTGGATGGCTAAGTTGTGTCAGTTGTTGCCGCTTTGTCAAGAAAAGTGCAAACTTACTCGCGTAGGAAACCTCCGCAACCTTGTCGGAACGGAAAAGGTTCCTATCGTGTGGTTAGATATGATAGAACCAGACGACCTAGTCGATCACTTACCAGCGCTTGTTGGCGCGGTGCTCAACAAACTGCGTCACCAAGTCAGTTGTGCCTGCACGTAAGCTCCATCATAGACGTTTGACATACAGGGATGATGTACTCAGCCTAAGAGTGGTCAGCATAGAACTTTGAGGAGAGTGGAGTGTGTCGGAACATACCTTAGCAAAGTTGATGAAAGCATAGCCAACGCTAAGAAGAATCAGCACTGATCATGTCCACAAAACAGGACTAACTTACTTGCAATCATTGGCAAAGTCGATGCGCAAGTACATGAAATCGTACTTGCCAAAGCTCGACTCGTCGACGAAACGCTTCAACATAGGCTGGTCCACCTTGTTGGGAATGTTGCGAAGCATGATCTGTTCGGAAATCAACATCAAAAAGAGTCTACGAGATAGCATATGTGGACTTACTGTCGTGCGACAATCACGACCAGAAATCACCTCCTGCAGATCAACGTGATTCGTCGCATTGTTGTTGCGGCCGGGGCGGTGAGTGCGCGGCTGTCGTCGAGGGTCCCATCGTGTGAGCATCCCACCATTGTGGCCGAAGCCGTAGCCGTTCCCGTTGCGGTAACGAGAAGGGGAGTGGATGTTGGCGCCGTTGCGGGACGTCATCGCCGGAGAGGGAGGGCCCTGGTAAACAGGCCCAACAAGCTGCATTTGACCCATACCCTGCATCCCATACTGCATGCTAGCCGGAGCGGATGGAATGAGGTAAGGCATGTGGGCAGGACGGTTGCCACCTCCAACTCCCTGCTGGCGGTTGGCGACCTGCACCAGAGCAAGACCATGCATGGCAGACGCAGGGTCGCCTCCGCCATTGACAGTTGCCTTGACGATACTAGGCCCGATGGGTGCGGTGACCTCAAGATGAAGCCCCTGACAAGCAGCGTTAGCTATCGTCTGGATGTTTTGAAGTCTTGGGACGAAGGAAATACTTACGTGGGGAGTGATACCGTTGAAAACTCTGACGGCGTTGATGGCGTCCGCGACCTTGCAAAACTGGGCGATGGCTCGGAAAGATCCATCGCCGTACCCGAGCTGCTTGACGAGTCCAAACAGCTGGCCATGAGCGTTCAGGATGGTCTTGGCCACCTCCACGACCTGGGCAGGGTCGGCGACAGACCCAAATGGAGGAGACGCAAAAATTGCGACTTGTCCCAGATGGGTGAGCCGCTGGTCGCCAGCATACTCGTAACCATGCTAAGAAACCATGTTAGTTTATTGACAAATGAAATAGTCGTTGACGAGAAGACTTACCTGAGTCATGTTTCCGTGAAGGAAACCGTTGATCCATCCATTCTTCTGGCGGAGAACAGTCGAGGCCCAGCCAGCATCACGAAGGTCCTCGAAGCTGATGTAGACGCTGCCATCAGCAGTCGAGAGGTTACGGCCACCATGGAGCTGGACTCCAGTTCCCTTGGCCTTTTCCTGACGATATGTTAGATTCTTCGTTCACCCGGTTGGCAACAGATGGTACGTACGGTGAGGAAGTCTGCGACTTCAGCGACAGTGACGGTGACACTACCACCAGAGACCTCGATCAGGCGAGACACACCCAGGTCAGTGCTGAGGAAATCGGCGGCTTCATCATCCTGCTGGCGAATGGGGGAAGGAGGATAAAACGCCATGGCCATGACATCAAGGCCGGCGGGGGTAGACTGGCCGGGGCGGGTAGATGGGCCAGCGAAGGGATCTTCTTCAACGTAGGGATAGGCACGCGCTCGAGCAGTAGGGGCGCCCGAAGGAGCACCAACGAAGCTGTCGGGGAGGTCGATAGCACGACCCTTGCCCTTGGCAGCCTTCGAAGCTCCCTCCTCGGTGGAGTACATGGCGATACGAGTGTCTTGGGACGACTGGGGCGACACCTGGAACGAGTCAACTGGACCATTGTCCGAGGGAGAAGAGATTGCCTTTCCAAAGGCGGGATCACAGCGATGAGCCATGTTGCCTTGGTTCGCGGTGGTACGAGATGTGAACAAAATGACCAAGTGGTAGATCAAAGACCAGTTGTTGCTGTATGCGATGCTCCCGAAAGGAAGCTGAAAGAGAAAGAGATATACGATCAAGATCAAAGAAACAAAGATCCCGGGTTCACTCCCAAGCGGGTATGGTGAACCAGGAAGATGTTGGTGATGTTTGATGGTGCGAGGGTGCGAGGGTGAGGAGGGGAAAGGGAAGAAAATCTGGGAGGGGAATCAAGTTGGGGAGGTGATGGGAGAGAATCTTGTGGAAGGGGAGGGAGGGCTGTTGGGAATTTTTGCCCTGACCGGAGAAAGAACTGCGGGAAGGGAAGGGGCGGCTCACGAGCGTGGATGCTTTGTCACGGCCACGTTCGGACGGTCCGTTGCCAGGTTATGAGACGGAAGGAGCCACGCCCATTGGACAATAAGGACAAAAGCGATCGAGTCCAGTGCGAGGCAGACGTACAGCATAGAGTTTACAGGGGTGGTGTGTCTTGGCACGCATTTACTTTGATATAGGGAGGGCGACTGCTGTCCATGTCCCCTGGGACGAGGTCTACTGGCCTTGCACGCCCCCCGAGTTCACTGTAACGCCCTGAGATTCCATTGAAGCCTTCCGCCTAATTAATTTTGATCCATTCGATTTGAATTGTAATTTTGTGCGCTCGCTTCGCTTGGTGGTGACGAGCCTCTGTTCCGTGGGTTGATATCAAGCTGCAGCTGAACCGTCAGGGTCGCCGCTACGGATGCCGATTCATCCACGCCAGTCGCGCCCCAACCTGAGGCAGTCCCTCCTGAACGTGCCCTCAAATCCAGTCACTCCATGCCCGTGATCCTAAAATCTTGGAGTTGATGTTCATTGATATTTCGTAGAGTGTATGACATGGACATGGACATCTACACGTATTGCACTCGAGCATTTTTGAAAACCATGGCACAATAGAAGCATCTCTTCCTTTATTAATTATTCTCCCATAGATATTACATGCATGCAAA
The DNA here is from genome assembly GCA_011320165.1 of Fusarium protoensiforme. NCBI lineage: Eukaryota > Fungi > Ascomycota > Sordariomycetes > Hypocreales > Nectriaceae > Fusarium > Fusarium protoensiforme. The sequence continues at coordinate 36,832 of JAANQP010000059.1, forward strand.
TCTATTAGACGTGGTGTGCTGTCTTGGTTCTTCTTAAATGTGCTGTGATGGCGTCGCCGACGGGAGGGCATTCAGGATGCCTGGGCCCCTCCAAACCACTACCGTCAGTGCGAGCCCCCTGAAGTTTTGGTACCAAGCTACGCCCCGTTCGTCAAATATTCAGGCTCCATTCTTTAACATTTGAAGCATACAGTCGACGTCCTTAGTGATCCAAACCGAGCCCCTTTGTCCATGTTTGCTTCGTTTGATTTCCAGCGCGTCCCCCTTTGACGGCATTCTTCCTCGACCTACATGAAGCTTTGAATAAGGTTCATGCACCCAAGCAAACATCTGTCTAGCCGGCTCAACGTCCCCATTCTGCCCCACTAGATCTAATGTGCCAGGGACGGATTGCCACCCATGCATCCCCGGGTGGGGGGTGGAGGTTGACAAGTGCTGGGCGGCGGAAAATGAGGCCAGATCCAATGCCATCGTCGCTTTGTTCACATTCGCGTCTGCCAGGTACTGTGTCAGCGGATCTGACGATACATTACACATGGAGGTACTGACCAAATATGACTGCTTCAGTAGATTGTCTGGGAGGCGTCTGGCTTCCTCAGCTCATCTGGTAAGGCATCGATGCCCCAGTCTCCTTCTGCTGCTCTCTGCTGATCATTCTCCTCGGGGTAGTGTCTCTGAAACGTTACTGCCATGCTCACGGCGTTCCATCCATCGATTGCACACACCCGACATTCTCGACGACCCTGCCAGACCCTCAGGGGCTTGCTCACCAGAAACACCGACGCCACTGTTCCATGTTCATTCACTTCGCTACAATACGCTTCACGAGACCCAGGCCGTGAAGTCACTCCTTGAAAGGAAGATGGTTGGTGCTGGGGGCCTCGTCTATCTGGAGAAGGGTTTGTCAGACACCAACCTATTCGTTCATCCATCCAGACTATCCAAACTGCTGACTTTGGTACCAGATTAGCGTCACCAACTCCATAGAGCTCTCTCCATCGTCTTTCAATGTTCCTCTAAGAATCAAGCCGAACCTTCTACCCTCCGTTGAACTATCGATCCCCTTTTCCGAGCCACACGGTTGACGAGCAGCGACCCGCCCCTGAAGAGAACGACTGGACAAGATCCAGGGAACCCAAAGAAGACTTTGAGACAACAAGACGTCAGTAAGATCAAGAACGCTAAAGACTGTTCATATGACAGGCTCGAGGCAAGAAGCTCCAGTCTCCAGGGGAAGCGCTCATCACAGAAAGTACTCTCAGGAGCAAAGACTCTCAAGTGATACATCTTTAGAATGCACCACTCACAACGGCCATCCTCTCAGGGGGGTGGACTTTGAGAGGGAGCATTCTCAATAGAGGTAGGACACTCGAGAGGACTCCCCCAAAGGGTTCTACGCTCAAGGAGGGCATTCTTGGTAGATCGTACCTTTCGAGATAGTTTCTCGGCGTTTTCAGGAACAGGCAAACATCAGAGTCTATACGGACTGGGTCTGCTAGATTCCATTCTCGTTGCCAGCTTTAGGGTGCGTGGCCAAATGTGCATCAGAACGTTTTCAGCTTCTAGTGACCTTGCAGTCCTCCCCCAGGAATCGTTTACAGCAAGGTTTGGTCTTGGTGGCTGCGCCGGAGCCTCCCATGCTGGTATCACTTGTAAGTAGCAGAGAGGTTTCCTCGCTTTTGTCACACTAACACGCTTTGCAGACTACAGTGCCCTTCCTCACGAGAACACGATCCTCCCACGGCCGCTCCGTGTCTCCGCTCTGTGTCTCCGACAATCCGACAACAAACCTGCACTCAAGTATTCCGGTTCCCATCGGCACCGTCTACTCGTTTCTACCGTTCAGCTGTGCTTCAGGAGGCAAATATATCCTCAGAGGCAACCTGGGGACCCTGTATGGTCTGCAAATACCCAATCTCTGTAGAGCCTGGCATCAATTTCAGCCCCTGATTACCTACAACTTGCTTGTCTTCAGCACATAGTCCCTCCCCAAGAGCTAGCAGCTCTCGCACCTCCAATATTTATATCTCTGTATCCATTCAGCCTCCCAAACCCTACCGAATGCCTTAGTTTTAGTAAATAGTGTGCAAAGCAGTATCCCTTAGACGTGACTTTAAAGTACACCGTGCAATGTATTCTTCCTCAGCAAGAACAGTAACCTCACTTTTTACATAATTATGCGCCTTGGCTTTTTAAATCTGACTCTGGTCCAAGATCATTCTCCTACGATATTCTAGATCCTGTGCATGAGTTTGCCGTCGTACGCCGTAGGGGACGCGCCCGGCAGCCAGCATCCTAGTTATTGTATGCAAGAGAACGTCGCCTCTCCTAGGATCAGGGGACGTCTTTCCGACATTTTCTATCTCAATTATCATAGGAGTATTCTTTTTTTTCTCAATCAAGACTCGGACGACCAAGAGAAGTCCTGCCATACTTTCGCCTTGCTATGATGTCGTGCATGAATCTAAGTGGATTTACATACCCTATACCTTACCTCGCGATCGCAGTTCCAGCCTTGGAGGCGTGTTTCCCACATATTTTTGGCCCCCAGAAAGTGAAAAACTAATGTCTGCTGGTCCCCAAATTTTTACATTTGATCTGACCATCCTCCCTGAGTTCCACTCGTGCTGAGCTGGTCGGTTCAGCTGGTTTGGTGAAATACAAGACTTGGCAAACAAACTCTAAAACGGAGCCGCACAATAAGTTTTTGGCTTCATCATGAAAGGCTCAGAAATCTCTCAAAGACCCCGAGGCCCGAAATTTAGACACACATCTCTATAATGCATTTTCTGCCCCCAAACTCAGCCTGCCGTCGCTTTCACCCAGCGTAGAGGTTGATATGTCGTCGTGTGTGGAGTGTGGCTCGTGTCTTCAGCCCCACGTGGCTCATGCGCTAGAGACTCGCTCGTCCGTCCACCGTCTCATGCAGGCACGCAGCTTGAGTGGGGCAATGGAAGCCTTATCGAGAGGTACGTACCCCTTGATACGCCGAGGGGAGCTCCAGGCAGGTTGCGACACGCGACGTCCAACGACACCCAACTCCATCGCCAATAGCTCCGCGCATCACCAGGTAGTAGGCATGCCACGACGTCCACCTGCTGTGGATGACTATGCATCCGCGGTGCCTCATGTATGGCTTCCTCCAGCCAGCGCTTGTTTCTGGGCTGCGAGCTAACCTCCTGTCTCCAGGTCATCCTCGCGTCTTCCGATGCCGAGTTCCTCGACCAGCTCATCCCCGTCCTTAAGGATGCTGCGCACTCGAACCGAACTCCCCTCCTGAACCAATGTTTGGCCCGCTATCACCAGGATCGTGAAGCCGAGATCGAACGTATAGGCCTGACTCGCCATGAGGAGTTCCTTGACTCCATCAACCACCTCCAGAGTGTCCGCGAGGAAACAGTAGCTCTGACCCATGACATCCTGAGCCTCAACGAGTCGATCGCCGATAGTACAAAGAAGCTGGCAACCCAGAAAGAAGCCCTTGTGAATACATCCTCAGTCCGCCAGAACATCGCCGATGCCACCAATGCCTTGAACGACTCCCTGACCATCCTCCGTGCCGTCAACAATGCGCACGACCTCATCCGTCGCAAGAAGTACTATCCTGCTCTAAAATCGCTCGAAGATCTACAAAATGAACACCTCGTACCCATCATCCAAAACCGCTACTCCACTCAGCATCGGCTGGCCGATGTCATCCAAAAATCCATACCCGCCTCCCAGAAGGCAATCTCTGAGGCCGTAATGACGGATCTCAACACATGGCTGTTCCGTATCCGAGAGACATCCCAGTTCCTCGGCGAGGTGGCGTTCTACCACACCGAGATGAGGAGGACACGGCAAAAGAAGAGGATAGAGGAGGACGCGTTTCTGGCCAACTTCAAGCTGAACTCGGCCATTGAACTTGTCAGCGACGAGAACGAGGACTTTGATGTGTTGGACAATGAGGAGCTGCAGGTTGACTTTACGCCCTTGTTCGAGGCCCTCCATATCCATGAGGCCCTTGGCCAGCTCGAAAAGTTCCGCTCAGAGTATGGTGCAACCCGACGGCAGCAGAAGGATCTGTTGCTTCCTAGCTCAATTGAGCTCCTGGCGGAGGACGAGTCTTCTCTGAGCAGCTTGCTAGAAGGAATATCAGGGTTCGCCATCATCGAAAAGGCAACAATGCGGCGAGTGCCGCATTTACGGTCTGCAGCTGACGTGAGTAACCGGTGCATTCAACCGACCGAGCCTTCACTAACCTAAAGGAATACAGGTCGAGGAATTATGGGAGTCTATGTGCACTGCGGTCATCAACTTGACCTCAAAGTCCCTGAATGATGTTAACGATGCGGAGGCACTGATAAAGATCAAGACCATCATTGCCCTCTTCATCCAAACCATGGAGGTATGCCGTAGACCCGCCACTCCTAGCGAGCGACTTGTCCCTGGTGCCCTTGCATGAGGCTAACATTACTTAGCGCTGGGGATACACAGTAGCCATGCTAGACAACTTCCTCCTCAAGTTGTTCGACAAGTACGCTGAGCTCTTGAAACGACGGTTCAGTGTGGACTTCCAGGAGGTTAGCCTACTCCCCTATTCCTATGCTACTGTTCGCTCACAGATTCCATAGATCGTTTCTACCGATGACTATATGCCTATGGCCATCAACACACCCGAGGAGTACGAGAAAGTGGTCAATGTCAGCTGGTTCACTCAGGAAAAACCGGCAGACCAGCTCACGTAGGTGACCCTCCTTCACATACTCACGACTTGCTGACCATCTAGATTTCCCTGCGTGCTTCCCTTCTCCCAGATGTACCCCCTGTGCTGCATAGATATCCGGAATTTCCTGAACCAGTTCTACTTCTTTTCCGACGATCACTTCCAACACCCCAATGTCATTGACGAGACGCTCAAGAAGGTGGGTTGGCTCATGCACTGAAGTGACGTGATACTTACATCTGCTAGTCCCTGGACGAACTTCTTACAGAAAAGGTCTGTAAGTCGTTGGTTGAACGTCTGAGCTCCCAATACTTGGGCCAGATTGTGCAGATCCTCATCAACCTGGAGCACTTTGAGATTGCCTGTCAAGAACTCGAGCAGCTGCTCATTCGGGCACGCTCGTCGACCTCGGCAGGCGGTCCGGTGAAGTTGAATGCCACCGAGTCTTTCAGGAACAACAAGAAGACTGCTGAGAAGCGAATCTTTGAGCTCGTCAACTCCAAGATTGACGATCTCATCGATACTGCGGAATATGAATGGTACGTTCCCGAGATAATCATGGGTTACTCTTCTAATGAGCTCTATAGGACGGCGACGACGGTCGAACCGGAGCCGAGCAACTACATGCAGACGCTGACTCGGTACTTGTCTAACATCATGAACTCGACCCTGCTCGGTCTGCCTAGAGAGATCAAGGAACTCATTTACTTTGACGCGCTGAGTCACACGGCCAACAAGATTCTTGTATGCTACTCCTACCCCAGTCCCTGTGATTCCCCTCCGTGCTTACACTCTGCAAGGCCCTACCGCTCTCACCTGATGTGAAGCACATCAACCCCAATGGTGTGTCAGCCCTCGCACAAGATGTAGAGTATCTCGTGCAGTTCGTCGACAGCCTCGAGAACGGACAGATGCTGCGGGAGAACCTGGACGAACTCCAACAGACCATCAACCTCCTCCAGACGGACAACCAGGACGAGTTCTTTGACATTTCTACACGCAACAAGAAGTACGGACGCGTGGACGCCCTGAACGGACCAATGCTGCTAGAAAAGTATGATTTCCCGGACAACTTTGCCATAAGTTACCCAAGTTACTGACAAACTATAGATTGACACCCATTGCGGCCAGTCCCGTTAGAAGCGCGCCGCTGGCCAACTTTTCTTCACGATTCGGCATGAACAGGTAAACAAGCATGTAGTGCCACGAATGTATAAATGCAAACAGTTCAGCCTCTGCCGTCCCACTACCGGGGCGGCGGCTGAATGTCTTTTCTGTTCAATTGCAATGAGCGAGTGTTTCTTACTGTAATGTGCAGTCCACCAGGTCTACCTGGGAAGCATTGTGTTTGCATATAAAGCATAAATTCCGTTACGCCAGACATCCTTTCCATCGTGAACCCTGAGCCGGGCCGAGCGATTTCCCAAATTTGTACACCCAAGTATCATTGCCTCATTTCCTTGCCTCTAAGGATCAAGCGCTTGATATAGGGACACATGACATGTCCGAGTGTTTACTCGAACTCTTCCGAGGACATGGGAGCCTGCGCCTTTGTCAGTGACTAACGGCTGACTCAAGATTGGAGATCATACCTGCTGGGGAGGCATGGCTGAGTAAGGATACATGCCCTCCATCTCGCCGTACATGCCTGGGGGCTGGGTCTGTCCGTAGGCGGCCTGAGGAGCTGGGACAGCCTGACCGGGGTACATGTTGGGCTGGTTGCGGTAGTCCTGCTCAGTGAGACCGTGTCCGCCCATGTAGTCGGGAGCGCCCATGGGATGAGGCTGGTTAGGAGCCTGGGGCATGTTGGCGTGCTGACCGGGCATCTGACCTTGGCCGGGAGGTGCAGGAACAGCCTGGGGGGCGGCAGCGGTCTGAGTGGTCCGCTTCGCGTGGGAGGAAGCCTCCTCGCGGGGGACAATGTCGATGAGGAAGTCGAACATGTCGGACTTTGCTAGGGCGGACGCGATGTCGGAGCGCTGCAGGGTGCGGCGCTTGTTTTCCTCGGCGTGGATCCAGGCGCGCATGGTGAGCTCTGTGATGAAGATGTCGCAACCCTTGGCGAATAGGATGGGAGCCTCGGCCGAGATCATCTTGACCTCGGGGTCGGCCTTCATGACCTTCTTGATGCGCGCCAGGGGGAGCTGGTGGATCTTGTAGTCGTGGGTGTCATTCTCGAGGTGCGAGATGGTGTGCTGCCAGTAGGTGGTCAGGATGTCCTTGTACTGGCCGGTGAGACCCTGATGAGCCTGCAATGGTTGCGTGGTCAGCTTTGCGCGCGCGTTGAGACGGTATGCGACATACATTGGCCCAAGGTCCGGTGTAGAGCTCCGAGGGCGCGAAACCCTGGGATGCAAGCTAAAGACGACGAGCTGTCAGCGCATGGAATTGGAGCTATCGCGAGACGCGGCGAGGCACGCGCGGTCGCGAATCGAAGGGGATCTAAGCTGGACTGGACGTACAGCAGCACATGCGCCTGCGCGTCACGACAAGGTCAGCCTTCCAAAGACGCGGTCAAGAGGGAGGGGCTGTTTATTCGGCGGCGGAGCGCGTTTGACTTGACTTACTATAGTGACCGCCCTGACTGGGGTCGTAGACAGGGCGTTGGCGATTCTGCTGAGCACCTTGGGGGTTCTGGGGATCCATTTTTATGAAGCTGTTTGAACTGTTAAGTAAACGAGAAAAAAACACTTGGACAAAGCCTGGGGGGGGATTTGGTGTTGGTACCTAAACAAACAGCTGAGATGGTGGTTGGGGTTGGCGGAGGGCGATGAGCCATGACGATTGGGCGTCAGAAGGTTGGAGTGATGGGGCGCCAACAGTGGTAAGCGGGACTTGGAAGGAGGGATAAAATAGGGTGAGCACTCACATGGTTGTAATGACTGTATGAGTGCTTGACATTTATGTCAGCCTCCACTGCTCCGAATGTGGCTGGTGAACCACCGCCCGTGCCACACTTCCCTTCTCCACCAACCTCCGTCCCCATAATTATTTTTTCTGCCGTCAACTATTTCTTGCGCCAGCCTTCTCTCCTCGACCTGCTTCCTTTCTTTCCCTCCTGGTCGACAGCAGATCATGACAGACATCTCGGATGCTCAGGTCGATGAACTGCTGCGCAAGGCTGAGCAGCGCCTGAGAGATGGCCCTGCTGCGTCTGCCGACCTCGTCCCGGCTGCTGCTCGGGGGGTGAAGCCCGACACGGTGACGGTCGTGCAGCAGCCTGCAAACAACAGCAGCAGCAGCAGCAAGAAGAACGACCTGTCTGTTCGAGCACCCCCTCAGCCGCAAACGGGACCGAAGACCAAGGAAAAGGTAAGAATTCCGCTTCTCTCTACCCCCTTCTACTCTTGCGCATCCAATGATGAAAGTAAATCCCAAATTTTCTCTTGACATGGGACAGTATCCGTTTTGGATCAAAGGACCGTGACCACATGATATCCTATTTTCATAGTTACTCTGACTTTATACCTGGCGCAAACCATTGGCGATCACACGAGGACACCTCTGTCGAACACCCCAAGCTAACATGTGCTTTGCGATAGACCACCGCCGGATCAGACTGGTTCGACCTCCCCAAGACGGACCTCACCCCCGAGTTCAAGCGGGACTGGCAGCTCCTCCGCATGCGAGGCATCCTGGACCCCAAGCACCAGAAGAAGGCCCTCCGCGCGAGCGCCCCCGAGTATTCCCAGGTCGGCGAGATCATCGCCGGCCCCACCGAGTTCTACAGCGCTAGGTTGACGCGCAAGGAGAGGAAGGGCACCATGCTCGAGGAGGTCATGAGCACCTATGACAAGGACAAGTTCACCACAAAGTACGCTGGCATTCAGAAGCAAAAGACCAGCGGAAAGAAGGCGTTTTACAAGAAGGTAGTGGCTCAGCGCCGTAAACGTAATTAAAAACTTCAAGACCATTCGTGTGTATGCAGTCTAGACGTGAGATGTTATCTTCAGGCTTCAGCGGCCAACAAACTTGCGCGCCATGCTCCCAATGCCATCCCCTAAGCATCTGGTCGCCCTGTCCATACTCGTAGAATTGACGTCTTCAACGTCTTGACCAGAATTTGCATTAAATCTTGAACTTTTCATGCCTAAACGCGCGCTTAAGCGCGTGTGTGTCGGCTGAGAGAGATGATGGTCCGTGCGCAAAAGTTCACCCGACGTTTTCAGGTCCGTTACATCTCGAACCAAATCTCGAGCCTCACATCATCGACGCCTAGGGACCGGCAGGATGATGCGCCAAAGTGTTAGACCCTTACGGGTCCTCTCGGTAAGCCCCTAGAGATGTCTCAAGAAGCCAATTGACACCTGTGCTAACGCCCGAGACAGGCCGAAGTGCCATGGATCGCCCGCCGTGCGAAGACCTCACTGTACGTCCACCGAGTCGAATCCGCCGTTCCTCGAACCGAAACCTCGCATTCCCCGAGTCCACGCTGACATATGTAGGGCACAACCTGGAGATCTCGTCCCCAACAAGATTGAGAACCAGACCCCCGGGGAACCACGATACCCACGAGCCCTCGAGGCCCTGCACCTCAAGCCTCTGAAGCGAGAGGCCGAGCACGGAATCCCCTCGTGCGACCTCCAGATCCGCTCCTACAGCGTCCAGCCCCTCGAGTTCTTCTCCGACTTTGCCCTCCGAGCGGCCTACTACCTCGGCCTCCCCGCCTACGGACCCGTCCCCCTCCCCCGCATCACGGAGCGCTGGACGGTCCCGCGGAGCAACTTTATCTTCAAGAAGTCGCAGGAGAACTTTGAGCGAAAGACCCTGCGGAGGCTGATCCAGATCCGCGACGGGAACCCGGAGACGGTGCAGATCTGGCTCGCCTACCTGCGCAAGCACCAGTACTACGGCGTGGGCATGAAGGCCAACGTGTGGGAGTTTAGCGAGCTCGGCGTCGGCAAGGAGATGGACGCCCTGCCCGAGGCGGACCAGGGACAGATCGAGGCCAAGTGGGCGCACCTGGGACAGACAAAGACGATCGGCACGGTGGAGAAGGTTGAGGAGCTGCTCAGCCAGCGGCGGTTCCGAGAGGCGGCGGGCTTGAGGGTGCCACCCACGACGGATTCATAAAATAGGAGAATGGTTTATGACACCTTCACTTGCTCCGGGAAGAGTGGCCATCTTTACCGGAGGGGAAGGGAGCGATGTTTGGATGTGATGTACAATAGGCCATAGAAGGGCTTGAACCATGTAAAATCAACAATTGGCAAAGATGAATTGTAAATCAGGAGTTGACTGTGTAGATATAACGCCTAGAGGTCCTCGTGAAGCCCTCGAGTGGTTACTCCGAGTATCAGGCTCTTGTCAAGGCATGGCAACAGAAGGGTATTAACCACAACTATACCAGTCATGAGAGGAATTCAACTAAACTACACGTGAATTGCCCGGTTTCAACTACTCTGCCCATCAGTTTAAGATAGCAAACCCCCTCGGATCGTTTCGTGACTCGAATGTCGTAGTTGTCGTACACCCCGATAAGTGCATACAAACTTGAACATCTCAACCTCACCCCAGTCCTCTATCACCAAGACCCTCCAATCCCCTCCCACGCCGCCAATTTACCCCCGGAAACAATGCCAAAAGTAAACCCCAGGGTGATATTCTCAGGCATACAGCCCACGGGCGTGCCGCACCTCGGCAACTACGCCGGCGCCCTCCGGCAGTGGGTGCGGCTCCAGCGCAGCGAGGATGCGAGCACCAAGCTCATCTATTCGGTCGTGGACCTGCACGCCATCACCATGCCCCAGCCGCCGGAGCAGCTGAGGAGCAGGAAGAGGGAGGCGTTGGCGGCGTTGCTGGCTATTGGGATTGACCCGGAGAGGGCGACGCTGTTTTACCAGTCTTCGGTGAGTTGCAGAACTTGCATGTTGCTTCGTGTTAGAGGGCCCGGCGCCATTGAGAGTTTAGACTTTTTGACTATACTGAAACTCGACTCTTTCAGAGATGACTAGTGTTTGTTCTCTTAATAACCGAGTGTATCTAGGTTCCGGCACACTCAGAGCTCATGTGGATTCTCAGCTGCACAGCCTCTGTAGGATATCTCTCTCGAATGACACAGTGGAAGGTATACAAGAATACCATCTTATATATCCAACAAAAAGACTGACAAGTCCCAAAGAGCAAGTTGAACCTCGACCAAAAGTCATCCATTGAGGATCGACAGGCTGGGTCCCGCCTCAAGCTCGGGCTCTTCTCATACCCAGTCCTCCAGGCTGCCGACATTCTCGTTCACAGGTATTCACCCCCGTGACATTCATATCATTGTCAACTTAACCACTTACACATTCTCTCTAGAGCAACTCATGTCCCTGTTGGCCACGATCAGTCTCAGCACCTCGAGTTTGCCCGCGAATGTGCCACAAACTTCAACCACGCCTACGGGGACCATCTCGTCGCCCCCCAAACCCTCATCCGTAAGTCATCGATCCCATGACAATACCCTCATAACTCACCTTTATTAGCCCCCGTCCACCGCGTCATGTCTCTGACGGACCCAACCTCCAAAATGTCCAAGTCACACAAGGCTGAGAAGTCACGGATCCTCATCACCGATGCCCCCAAGGACATCAAGGCCAAGATTGCTTCTGCAAAGACGGACTCGATCCCCGGGGTCTCATATGACCCTGCTACCAGGCCGGGAATCTCTAACCTGCTGGATATCCTGTCCATATTCGACGCCCAAGGGAGGCAGGCGGCGCAGCTGGCCGAGGCGTACAGTGATCTCAGCCCCAAGCAGCTCAAGGAGATGGTGTCAGATGCCGTCGTCGACGGTTTGGACGGTATCCGCGATCGTTACCTCGAGCTGGTGGGCAAGGGAGACGAGTATCTCGATTCCATCGAGGCAGTGGGCGCTCGCAAGGCACGAGAGAGCGCCGAAGAGACGATGCAGCTGGTCCGAGGTGCCATTGGATTTTGAGCGCCATGACGACTTTTCTTCTGTACACTACTACCCCACGACTCCTACATTGTACTCCTCCACGCCATAGCAACATGGGTGCTGTAAGACTAGAGCTCCTGTACGAGCATTCCAATATAGATGAACCACATACTCCCGGCTTGGTACTTTTTTCTTCCAACTGACTTCCTCAACTCCACGCCTTCATGAAGCATAAGCAAAGCTAGATCCTTTAGCGGATAGCCAGAATTCCCTCACAACCTGATTCGTCGCCCTAGCTCCTCGAAGACTGGCAATGCCATCATTAGCTACAACTCGATACTTGAGACAGTAAAACTTTACCTGATGACCTTCTTCAAGAACATAGACTTCTCTTGAGGTGTGATCCGGGTGCTGGGAAACGACTCGTGAGCCAGACCGGCCTCGAGCCAGCCCTTGGCCATTGGGCAGCGAACAACGAGCTTCTTCAGGGGCTCGCTCAGCTTATCAAGTTCGCTCCTGGAAGCGTTGCCGCCAATGTTCCTCGCGAGGCTCTGAGAGAGGAGGGGTCCAAGCATCTGCATGGCCTGCTGGGCAATGTCGTTCAACTCTTGCGAGTCACACTTGAGGTCGACAAAAACGGCCTGCTCACGTTAGCCATGTAGTCACATATGTGGTAGTTGGTGGATTGCTTACCCAGAATACTGCTGCACTAGCCTTTGGCAGCGGCTCCTTTCCGTCCAGCACCTGAAGGGTGAAGAGGAAGAAGAACTCGGCAGCGTTCTGAGGTTCCAGTCGAAGAAGGATGACAGGACTCTTGGACAGCAATCTAGTCACGAATTCGATTCCGTTTTGAGAAAGCTCCGGGTCAGCTTCTGGGTCTATCAGGTGTGTTCCATATTAGCCAAAGCCATATTCCATGGACAAGTTAACTTACTGGGGAGTTGCTTGAGGAGTCCCACGACCCAGAGAAGAACAGAGTTGAGCATCGCGTGCTGACTCTGGAGTCCATCGTGCTCCAAGGAACTAACAAACGAGCACGCGGTGCTGACGAGCAACCCGACCCTTGGTGTCTCGAGCCCCTGGTTTGTCAAGTACTGGGCAACGCTGTGAGGCGGCAGTACAAACGGTCCAGGCTCGACCTCGGAGAAGCCACTGCGCAGCACGGTGCAGATGATCTCGACAACCTCTCCACTGGTGTTGAAGGCCCCCTGGATCTGACCGATCATGGTCATGATACTCTCCTGGAGGTGCGATAGCTGCGGATCAGCCTTACTTGCCCTGGCCTGCTCACCATCCAAGTCAACTGACACATCAGGAGCCTGGAGTCCCCTGCCAATACTAGCAAGACACCTGAGGGCTTTCAAGGCCGTGTGGAGTGCAGGGCTCTCATCAGAGGCAGCATACGAGCATGTAGGTGCCACGAAACAGGGGGCAACTCCAGAATCAGGAGAGTGTAGCAGCTCCAGTGAACGTTGCACATCAGCCTGGACGAAGCTCAGGAGCCGAGCACAAGATGTGTATCTCAGGTTCGAGTCGGGGATCGCTTGAATGACCGACGCAATGCCACTGGAAATCTTCTCACTGGCTCCGCAGTCAAGCCGGCCCCTAGAGACGAGGTTCTGGTACTCGTTCAAGAAACCCTCGGCCTCGGTGTGAAGGTGACCTCGACAGGAGGAGCAAAGCCTGTAGATGGACTTTGCCGCAGCACTCGCCATGGGATGTTCTCCAACAACGACAAAGAGCAGGTTGAGAGCGGGGGGCAGATGCGAAATGTTTCGCTCGAAATATTCCGTATAGTGCTCGATCAAGGCAACACAAGTCTGCCGTGCCTTAGGGGGGATGTCCGCTTGACCAGGGCGCAACGCTGAGAACAGGGGAGATGTAAAAACGGATGCGAGAGCGCCATCGCAGCGAGTGTCCTCGCCAACACAGTCAGCGAGCCCACCGAGGCAAAAGGCGGCGGCCTCAAGCTGAAGCCAGGATGACCCGGATAGGGCCTTGAGCACCAGGTCCGCGAATGTCACCACGAGCTGTGGTCCTGCCAGGGAATAGACAGATTGGAGGAGGTCAATAACATCCTTCCGGGCATCGTTGAAGCCAATCCTCTCGTTGGAGTCCCAGGAGACAAACTCTTCATGGGGCGGGTAGACCACCTTCTGCCATGCATTGGACACGGCCTGAAGGACATGGGAGAGGGCCTGTGGCACCCATGTATTAGCTGCTCCTTCGTCCGAGTACATGGCGTCAGTCATTGTTTCTGCATATGTAGACCAGAACTCCAGCGCAGGAACAAAGATCTTGTCCTCGGCAACCGGGTACCCCTGGGCTGCAAGGAGGCCGCAGATGTTGGACACCAGACTCTGACTTCGACGGTCGTTGAGCTGCATCAGCTTCTCTACCTTGGCATCGCCAAAGGCGAGAAGTAGCTGACCAAACTGGACCGAGTCAAAGTCAAAGTCCCCTTGCATGAGGGCTTGGTAGCGGTTCTGGAACCAAGAGCTGTCAAAGAGTTCAGCCAAGTTCTCAATGTGGGCGTCAGTCAAGAACATGGAACAATTTGACAACAAATCTACCATCAGCTCAACGGATGCATCGTAGAGCTCGTCTACTGTCAACGAGCTAATGACAGCTGTGACGAGTGGCCCAATGGGCTCCGAGAGTCTCGTGTCCCGCGAGGAAGCCCTCTGTGCGAACCAGACCCAGGACTAGATGGCTTTAGCGAGCGACGGGGGAAGAAACCGATGGCGGCTTACCTGAAGGCACTTGATAGAGTCTTGATGGGCAGCTTGAGAGGTGGACTGGGGCGACATCCCACGGCGCATCAAGGCAACAGCAGCTGCCACGTTCTCTAAGATGGCGTCGTAGAGGCCCATACTAGTAAATGTCAGAAACAAACAGTGTGGAACATGAGAGAGTACGGACTTGCTGGCAGAGTTCAAGTCGAACTTTGCAATATCCTCTAGCACGTTGCTCAACACCCATAGTGCGGCTTGTGTCTGAGCAGGGTCAAGGCTCTCGATAAGGGTGGATGATTCGGGGGCATCATCAAGAGCATCTGGTCTTAAGGGCTGATTGGATGCGAGGCAGAGGCAGAGATGGTGGGTGAAGCGACGCCAGACCCGGTGAAAGTGAAGGAAGAAGGTTGCGAGGGCTGAAGAGAGTTTTCTTATAACCAGAGGCCCTGTTCCATTTCGTAGTGAGTCCAAATACCAGCCTATTAGAACTAACAAGAGTTCAACTGCGTCGTCAGATGTGAGTGAGGAGCTTGAGAGAGTCAGCGGATTAGAGAAAGTCTCGTCGTCTGTCTTGGCCGTACCTCTCGTTGTTGAGCTTGATGATGATGGTGAGAGCGCCAAAGAACTTGACCTTCTCGTCAGACCTTGCTAGCAAGTCTCGAGCGATGCCCCAAGCTTGAGGCGAGCTTTGTAGCCGGGACAAAGTTGCTTGTGTTCGTGCAATGGTCTCTGGAGGGTTTGGCTGGTAGAGAGAGAGGATGAGCTACAGCCATGTCAGCATTGCGCCTGAAACTCGGCCTCTACAACTAGAAAAGGCTAAGTTAGCCCACTGGAAGCGAGACTTACGGCTTCCACCTCAGGAATGGAGGTGGGGAGTGGTTGCTCCTCCATGATCTGGAGCGCAGTAGAGCGATGGGGTTATTTGAAGAGGAGTTCTTCTAAGAAAGACCTTGCCGGCAACTTGGCAAGGATGGTAGCTCGGAATCAAAAGTCCCTAATAAATAGATTTGGTCAATAAAAACTCCTTGACTGCAGATGCTCTCTGCCAGAACACTCGGAGCTCATCCTACCTAGTGGCACTTGACAAGGACTCAATGTGGTGTCCCAAGGCTTTGGCTTTCGTGCTGCTATTCATGCCTAGCAATTCATGTCAGCTGATTCCTCTGAGTACCGCGTGGTGCGAGAGTGAGAATGACCTTGCCGGTGACCGCTTTGTAACACCAAGCAAAACCTTTTGGATCCGCCTTTTTCTTCACACACGTTAACGCGGGTAGACAAAGGAGGCCATAGGGGAGAGCAATACTTACCAATTTCAGTAGCCCCTATCTTTGTTTGCACAGGAAACTCGTATCAAACGGGTGTAATTGAGGATAAGATCCGCAGCCTCTGTTTGGGGGTAGTGAATGGGGGTTGTTGTTGGGGTGGCTGCACGGGTCCTTTGAGGAAAATCCAGCACAAACAGGAAGCCAGTGTGGTCCAGAGGGGTATCCTAAGTCGTCCTAGAGAGCTTAACTCGAAATGTCTGAGAACCAGTTATGGGAGAAAGGCAGAGAGTGGCAGTTGGCAAAGCCGGCGAATCTCAAGCAGGCAGTGGTGAGATATTCAGGATGGAACCCAAGGTGTTGAAAGACACGGGTACCTGGCTCCCAAATGTGGGTACCTATCGGCCCCGTCACGGTACGAAAAGGTATTGGTGAATCATGCGGATCCGACAAAGTACCCGGCGTCGAGGTCACTGTACCGACGTTAGAGATTCAATGTCGCCAGAAGCACTCCACTCGAGAGCTGCAATGGAGCTGAGCTGAGCTTCCAGTGGTTAATGGCCTCGTTCTCGATATGGGGGTCACTCCCCGCGGCTTCCCTCGGGTTGCGGCCATTCCAAAGATCCGCTCTTGCCCCTCAACCCCTCCACATTCTGGAGTCCACGCCAGTTGTGCATCATCGTCGAGTGTCTCGTGAGGCTTGACGACCCTGCTTCTTTCATCATTTCGTGGGTGGGATCTAATGCTTGACTGGCCTTGACGACTACCTGATCACCTCTCATCCCTCACCTCTATTGTTAATCATATTGAAATCTACTCGCGTTTTGCATCTCACAGCTTGAATCTGTTTGCTCATCAAGGTATGACCCTGTCCACATGTTGAAGCATGCAACCCCCCAAAGCAATGACTCCATTCCCATCTGCCCTGCCCCTCATCCCTGGACCTTGTGCCACGCAACACAGCGCATCTGTGTGACCTGACCCTTGCTTCTCCCTCCCCAATTTGCATTTCTACTCATTGCTTCCTGCCTTTTTATTTTAACCTCAACCCTTCGCCCTATTTTCCTCTCCCCCCCACACTCTGCATCAGTTGATCACCTTGCCTCACTTTCAACTTGCTTCACCCTCACTCGACCTTGCCTCACTTTCAACCTCACACCGATTACCATCTCCCAACTTGTTTCCAGTTCGAGAGCAACTTATAAGAATCCAACCAGTTTTCTTCATATTTCGAGAACACCATTCCTCAACCCGTAATCGTTTCGGTTCGAGTGATTCTCTCCCTGGTGTTTGCGTTGCGTGCGTCTGATAGTCAATGCTACTCCAGTCCACCACCTCGCTCCTCCGTTCAACAGCACCACGGCGATTGGCTTCGTTATCACTCCTCTCTAACCGCCGCTTTCTTTCCTCCAAAGCAATGGCAAAGATCGACACCACCTCCAGGCTCACTAGCCTGCGGGGTTTCATGAAGGAGCGCAACGTTCAAGTTTATAGTGAGTCCGCCCTACCAAAAGATGGTTCTGCCCATTTGGCAAGACGGTATGACTGACAACCTCCTAGTAATCCCCTCCGAAGACAGTCACTCTTCTGAATACATTGCAGACTGTGATGCCCGTCGCGAGTACATCTCAGGTTTTACAGGCTCGGCTGGCTGTGCCGTTGTCACACTCGAGACCGCTGCACTCGCCACTGATGGACGCTACTTCAATCAGGCCGAGGCACAGCTTGACAGCAACTGGACCCTTCTCAAGCAGGGCCTTCAAGACGTCCCTACCTGGCAGGAATGGTCCGCCGAGCAGTCCTCAGGGGGTAAGAATGTAGGAGTCGACCCGTCCCTCATCTCTGGAGCCACCGCCAAGAACCTTGCCGAAAAGATCCGCAAGAGCGGCGGTGCTGAGCTGGTCCCTATCGAAGGAAACCTCGTCGATCTTGTCTGGGACAAGCAACGACCAGCCCGGCCTTCTGAGAAGGTTATTGTTCAACCCGATGAGCTGGCCGGAGAGTCTGTCACCAACAAGCTTACGAAACTCCGCCAAGAGCTGGAGAAGAAGCACTCGCCCGGTTTCCTCGTTTCCATGTTGGATGAGATTGCCTGGTTGTTCAACCTGCGTGGAAACGACATCCCCTTCAACCCTGTCTTCTTTTCCTACGCCATCGTCACCCCTGATGCTGCCACACTCTACATTGACGACGCCAAACTGGATGACAAGTGCCGCTCCCACCTTTCTGCTAACAAGGTTGAGATCAAGCCCTACGACGCCATTCTAGATGATGCTCGCAAGCTTCACGCCTCAGTTAGTGAAAAGGGGAACCCCGAGAAGGCTGCCCCCACTGGAAACTTTCTCATTTCTAACAAGGGCTCATGGGCTTTGAAGCGGGCTCTTGGCGGGGACTCGTCGGTTGATGAGATTAGAAGCCCTGTCGGCGATGCCAAGGCTATCAAGAGCGAGGCTGAGCTGGCGGGCATGAGGGCCTGCCATGTGAGGGACGGCGCTGCGCTGATTCAGTACTTTGCATGGCTTGAAGATCAACTCGTGAACAAGAAGGCCACTCTTGATGAAGTAGAAGCCGCCGACAAGCTCGAGGAGCTCCGCTCCCAGAAGAGCGACTTTGTCGGCCTTTCATTCCCAACCATTTCCTCCACTGGTGCCAAGTGAGTTCATGCTAAGCAACAAGTTGCCGATGAGCCAATGACTAGTCTTTACATGACTTGACTCTATCCTTACTTGGGAGGCATCGTACTGACTCTTTCCCTCTGCAGTGCCGCAATTATTCACTACGGCCCTGAGCGTGGGAGCTGTGCCACCATCGACCCTGAGGCCATCTACCTCTGTGACTCGGGTGCCCAATATCACGACGGCACGACCGATACGACTCGGACGCTCCATTTTGGAACACCCACTGATGCCGAGATAGAGGCATACACTCTGGTTCTGAAGGGTCACATTGCTCTGGATCAAGCAGTTTTCCCTAAGGGGACTACCGGCTTTGCTCTTGATGGCTTGGCTCGCCAACACCTCTGGGTAAGCACAGCAAGTTGGGTTATGTGAGTGGCGGCTGCTGACGCCCAGAACAGAAGAATGGCTTGGACTATAGACATGGCACCGGCCACGGAGTTGGATCATTCTTGAATGTCCACGAGGGTCCCATTGGCATCGGCACTCGTGTCCAGTTCGCCGAGGTGGCCCTCGCTCCAGGCAATGTGTTGTCCAACGAACCCGGATACTACGAAGACGGAAAGTATGGTATTCGAATCGAGAACATCGTCGTCGTCAAGGAGATCAAGACCAAGCACAAGTTTGGGGACAAGCCCTTCCTGGGTTTTGAGCACGTAACCATGGTGCCGTACTGCCGGAACCTCATCGACACGAAGCTACTCACAAGCGAGGAGAAGGAATGGCTCAACGCCTACAATGCCAAGGTTGTGGACAAGACGCAGAGTTACTTTGAGGGCGACGACGTTACTCTTGCTTGGCTGAAGCGGGAGACGGTGCAAGTTGAGTGATGTTGAAGGAGTCGATCCGAGCGACACTATAGACGTACAAACGCAGCCAAGATGAATGTTACAAGGAATGACGACGTCCACAATGGGTTCTTCTTGCTCCTGGCCCACAAAGCACTTTTGTTTAGGTACTTGTCGAGGCCGAGAGTGCGAGTAATGTCCAGTCCATAGCGGGAGGCGATCTAGCGGTGTCAGGAATTGCGAGCTGAGAGAACAAGTGGCAATTGCTAAGCTTACATGAATAGACAAGGCGACCAAACCTGTGAAAAGGGCGAGGGTTTTAGAGAAGAGACCAACCAAGACACCGATTCCGAATCCTGCAGTATGCGTGAGCTTACGGCCCATTGGACGACGAATTCCTCAAGGCAACGAACCTGCGACACTTCCGCTGGAGAGCTGGCGAACGGTACCTGGCGAGATATCTAGAGAAGGTTGTCGGCGTCGAGGCGGACCAGTAGCCAACGTCGGAGCATCGCAGCGGATGACAGGGCGAGTCGCAACGAAAGCCCCGACGCAAGCCGCGGGGCCAACCCCAACAGTCATGGCCCGAAGGGCGACTCGGGAGCTGAATGTCCGATACATTGTCGTCCTGGTAAGTTTTGTACTTGGTTTGAAGGAATTGAGTTGATAGCAAGGGCGAAAGTGAGCTTTATCACAACTTGGAAGCCGGAGCAGGAGCTGTAGTCCGGCCGGCGGTCGGCTTCATTACGTCAGTGACATCGAGCTAGCTGACACAAGCTCCCAGCCAATAGATGATCAGCGTGGGGAGAACAAAGGAATGTGAGCTCCTCCTCCTGATGCACCAAAGATGCCTCGGCAACCGAATTGACTGGCAATGCTTTATTGCAGATATTACAGATCAAGATGAAAGCACTCGTCTACTCCGGGTGCTGAAACCAATGCACTCAACATACCAAGCAAATCAACAGGAAACCACAAGCCCGTAGGTATTTGTTCTCGAGAGCGCCCAACGCCGTCCATGTCCCATCCTGTCCCTTCTCCATTGTCGCATTACACCGTATCAGTTTTCGTCTTTTCTTAACCCAGACCGCCCCAGATGCCGCGTATCCGCCTCGCCAACTGGATGTCCTTCTGCATAATGGTCACGCGCTTCGCGTGGATGGCGCATAGGTTGGTGTCCTCGAAGAGATGTACCATGTAGGCCTCGGCAGCTTCTTGGAGAGCCATGATGGCCTGGCTTTGCCAGCGCATGCCCTCGCCTCGTGGTCGTACGGTCAAAGCGATTTCTCGAACCTGGGAGCGAAGGGGGTCAGTCTCAGGGCGCAGTTACAGGCACGAATGCCACTCACTAGGCGCGCAAATGGTAACTTTCGGAGGAGGAGCTTGGCATTGCTCTGATAATGTCGGATTTCGCGAAGGGCGACGGTGCCAGGACGGTAGCGACGCTTTGCGCGAACGGGAACGGGATCACCAGCTTGAATCTCTGTCAGCAAGCGTCTTGATCACTATGATAACCCTTTCCTACCTTGAACATTACTCGTCCGTGACGGGCGACCTCGACCGGCACCAGAAGTTCTCGAGGCCTTCTTGGGAGGCATTGTGTAGAGCGTATAGGAGGACGGTCGGTCTTGGTTTGAAGCTCCAACAGCTTGTTGATCGGACACGGGAAAGGAACGGAAGCGAGTGGCAAGATGTCGCACAAAATACGAGGAGTTCCTGAAATTTGATCGCTCGAAACAATAATTATTTTGGAGTTTATTTGGGACAAAGAGTGTTGAAAGGAATGGAAACGGGTGTAGTGGGCGATTCGCAAGGTGGAAGGACCACCGCGACTAACTATGTGGGAAGGGGCGCGCGAGAGCGCGTGCTTCTGGTACCCAGCCCCGCGATTTTCCAGTTTAATTGATTCTTTCAGCCACTCACGGCACACTAGCCACAGTTTCCCCAGCCACCTTTTTTTAACCTAGTAGCAAACGGTACATCGGCCAAAGTACTCCGTACCTGCTGTCCTTGTCATTCCGGAGGTGGAGGTGAGCGCCCCACGCTAAGACGGGATACTTCGAGCCCGCCGTCCCTGGATCCATCGGTTGCCGGCGCCTGGATATCCCGCCTTACGTGTCTCAACCTCTATTCTGTCATCTTCGCATACTACGGAAACAATCAAGTCGCATTCTCCGCAGAGCATCATTCTTACCTGGAGAATTCGTGGCGCCTAATGTTTTCTCCTTGCACCTGAAATTCATGGCTCCTGTCTCTCCCTTGCATTAGCTTCCTTCCTTCCACCGACGTCTCTCCCATCGCCAGCTCCGATCATCGCCTCGTTGTCCCACTTGCCCGCGCAGCACATCCTCTAGAACGCCCTTGATACAAAACTCTCTCCCTCAACACCAGCAACAACTTCCCAACGTCCCGCCCCCAATGGATCAGGTCATGGACGGAGGCCGTCTGCCTCTTGAGGCGTGGTTTTGGGAAATGCCGACGTGCACTCGGTGGTGGACCACGGCGACTGTTCTGACGAGCGCCTTGGTTCAGTGCCAGATGGTGACACCTTTCCAACTCTTTTACAGCTTCCGCGCTGTGTTTGCGAAATCACAGGTTAGTTTCAATCTTTTCCATATCGTAGCTACCTCTCTTGGGCATTGGCCTCTTTGTTCTTCGTCTCTGCAGGGAGTTTATTCCTCCTCATACTCTTGCTGACATATCCTCTTTTATAGTATTGGCGGCTCTTGACAACATTCCTATACTTCGGCCCCTTTTCGCTCGATCTCCTCTTCCACGTCTACTTCCTCCAGCGCTATGCACGACTTCTTGAAGAGTCATCCGGGCGTTCGCCCGCGCACTTCTCATGGCTGCTCCTGTATGCGATGGCCAGCCTGATCGCCCTATCACCGCTCGTCTCGATGCCCTTCCTCGGCCACCCGCTCTCATCCACGCTCGTCTATATCTGGTCTCGGCGGAACCCCGATACCAGACTCAGTTTTCTGGGACTGCTCGTCTTTACCGCCCCGTACCTCCCTTGGGTGCTGATGGGCTTCAGCCTTGTCCTCCACGGCACGGTTCCCAAGGATGAGATCATGGGTGTCGTCATTGGACACGTCTGGTACTTTTTCAGCGATGTTTACCCCCCACTGCACAACGGTTCCCGTCCTCTGGACCCCCCAAGCTGGTGGAGGCGCCTATTTGAGCCGCGTGCCCGCAACGACGTGGATGAGGGTACTGACAACGACATCATGGTCGCTGGAGCAAGGGACGTGGCGCCTCGTGACTTGTGAGCCAGAGGCCACAAGGCTGACAAGAGTGGCATATGCAAACTCATTCACGGTGGCTCAGTGGGCTACACTGGCGTACATGCTCACATTATTTTTATTCGGTTTGGCATTGAGGGTCGGCGTTATGATAGAGAGATCAGGGCAGGAAACTTTTTTCACGGCGGGGGGATTGGGCTTATGGCGTTGGTGAATTGAAATGGCACGGCTGCATTCGCCGTTTAGCGCTGATACACTGATCGATTGTTCAATGTCTTTTTATTATCGTGGTCTTGTAGCGATGATGTTGTATGAGCGGGGCGCAACACTGTTTGTGGTATGCCCAACAAGAATGCAAGCTCTTGACCCGCTAGTTCCTAGCTGTAGAGCCTCATAATTGACGGCTTCATGTCGCTAAATTGTAACAGAGTCTAGAACTGCACTCCCGTCTGTATGCGGCCTGTGGCTGTGATGTCAGTGCAGCAAAGACCTAGACCCTTGCAACAGCGCTGACGTCGCTAGCTTTGCCGACATTCCAGGTTGACCCCGCCACCATGGAACCTTCGCTACCTGCCCGAACTGGGTCTTTGCGAATGGTACCCAAGTAAAAGGCCTGGCCTGGCTGAAAAAAGACTTGCCCTGCTGACGCGAGCCACTTGGCTTATACATATCACTGCTTTTGCTCCCGGAACAGAACTCTCCTTTGTACAACACCACCTGGACCTCACCTCCTCAGACAATCCATCTACAGTCATCATGCGAGCCTACTTTTACGACGGCCTTCCTGTACACGGTCCCCTCTACCGAATCCAACAAAGCTAACAATCATTGCAGGGCGACCAGCGCCTCCCCCACGACTCGGGCAAGCCCGTCAACGTCGACGATCTCCTCGCCCTCGGCGTCTACTACTACCACCTCCCGGAGCTCGAGTCGGTCGACAACCTGGCCCGCGACCGGGGCTACAAGAACCGCGACGAGATCACCGTCTCGCCCAAGACCATGGGCGACGTCTACGAGTCAAAGGTCAAGATGTTCTTCGCCGAGCACCTGCACGAGGACGAAGAGATCCGCTACATCCGTGGTGGGCGCGGATACTTTGACGTCCGCAGCAAGGACGACGATTGGGTGCGCGTGCTGCTCGAGAAGGATGACTTGCTCATTCTTCCTGCGGGTATCTACCACCGCTTCACCACCGACGAGACCAACGTACGTTCCCCAGACGCTCTTGACCGATTCAGATACTCATTTTTGACTTGTGATAGTACGTCCACGCGATGCGCCTGTTCAAGGAGGACCCCAAGTGGACGGCTCTGAACCGCGACTCCGAGGTGGACAAGAACGGCCACCGACAGGAATATGTCAAGACGTTCCTAGCCGAGTGAGATGCCCCACGTGGGAACCAAGCCAGCTTTCATTGTTTACGAGGAGACCAATCCCGGGCCAGTTTTTGGCAGAGACCCCCCGTCCAGATTTAAAAGAAAAAAAAGAGACATTTTTTGACTACTTCAACATCGTCATGTCTATACGATTACGAAGCCCTCAACTACACTACTGAGGGGCTTTGCGCCATGATGGAGAGCGCACGGTTGGCGTGATTTGAAGGGTGTTTTACGTCATTTACAAGTGGTGTCAGAAGCGCAGGCCAACAACTTGCAGGCAAGTAAAAAAGTACACGGCATTGCAGCCAAACAACATGGAACCACCATCGAGGGGGGCAGTTCAAGATATTATCCAGCTTGGATAAACACTCGTCGGGTTTCTTGCCGCGCCGTCTTTTTTGGATTCTGCCGGGGTCGAGACTTGGCGGGAGGTTTTGAAGATATCCAGTCTAGGTAGCCAACTACATCCTGTCCCTACTGTCCCCTGAGGGTTTGATCCCTGGCCTCCAGATCAATCGTGTGAATTAGACGAGAGCTGCTTGAGTAGCGGGCGTCAGCAATCTCATCCTGGTCAGCAAGTAATCGGGCTCACGGCATTGGCCCTGCAATGCGGAGTGCGGGGGACGGTCTAAGTGAAGCCGCCACAGGTGAGACTGGTGCTTATCATTCTAGCTAACTGTAAGCAGATTTGAGATGCTGATGAGCAAGGCTTTGTCGCCATCGTTCTGCTCTTTCTGCTGGAGCCTTTCGGAGGTGGTCCCCGGTCCGCCCGGTTTCGGGTCTTGGTTCCAAGGACCGGGATGCCGGAGAGACGTGGACCGAACCTCGGCCGCCGATCAACTGCGCGCTGCAGGAACGAATCAGCAGCAATTGCTTGTAGTTTTTGAGCGCCAATGAACTCAATTAATCCTCATCATATAATCTGCCAATTATATACCTAGTCAAAACATGATATTACCGCCGCAATTGCAGTCTCTTCTCCAGGAACCTTTCATTTTGTGTGGGGCGCTACGTACAGACACTTGGACCTTCAACCCCGCCACCGCTACAAGGTCATCGCCAAAACCAAAACCTGGGGTTTTAGGCCTTTGACGAGCGGTGTCATCGATCCAAATCCTCCTTCTCCAACACTAGCCCTAACTCTCAAAGATCAAACAATTCGACCTTTTATATAAACGCAAAGGAAACCAACCATGGACACAAGAACAGAAGCGTCCGATATCACCGAGGCATCAGCAAGATCGCGGGTGCCACAGCTCCCGGCGAGTTGCGATCCTCCACTGGGCAGCACCGTCTCGAGACAGCTGGTCTGGGTTGTATGTTGCCATTGATACCAGGCTTGCCTTTTGAACAAGATGCTCACAGTTGGTAGATATTCGGGGGCACTGGCCAGATGGGCAGCTCACTCGTCAAGTGTGCTCTATCCCACGGGGATCTGGTCACCTCAGTCGGGCGCGTCTTTGAGACGAACCCCCGCGACATGGAAAACATCCACGAGAACTGCCTCGGCGCGCTGTGCGACGTCCGCGCCCGCGAGTCCGTGACCCGCGTCGTCGAGCGCACGCTTCAGCACTTTGGCCGCATCGACGTCGTCGTCAACTGCTCCGGGTACGGCGTCATCGGCGCCTGCGAGGATCAGGATGAGCATGACATCCGGAACCAGTTTGAGACCAACTTTATGGGGACGCTTCACATCATTCATGCCACGCTGCCTTACTTCAGGAGGCAGGGTGCAGGACGGTATCTCATCTTCAGCTCAACTTCGGGCGCACTGGGTGTTCCCGGCTTAGGTCCCTACTGCGCTACCAAATATGCAGTCGAGGGACTCATCGAGGCGATGCTCTACGAAACCGACGCCTTCAATATCAAGGCGACCCTCATCGAGCCGGGTCACGTGCGGCCAGAGGAGCCCGAGATGCAGGACACGGCGCTCCCGACGTCGTGGGGCCACTTCCTCGTCAAGCCGCCGAGCGAGACGTACGGGCACCCGACATCGCCGGCCCTACACGCGCGGCGCATCGTGCAGTGGCTCGGCGACAAGCATCGGCCCACGAGCGCGGTCAAGTGCGCCGAGCTCGTGTGGCAGCTCGGACATTGCTCGTATCCACCGCTGCGGCTGCTGCTGGGGAGCTACGCCATCGAGAGCATCCGGGACCGCATGCGCTCGGTCACGGAAGAGCTGGAGGACTGGAAGCATCTCAACTTTCCAGTGCCAGACGACGACAGAGAAGCCGGTGAAGAGTCTACACAGCTTGAAGCTGAGACTGCTGCGTCTGCCGCTACTTGAAATCGCCGGGAGCGGCGGCATGACACATATGCGGTTTGCCCGCCAAGGGCAGGGCAGCCACACCAAAGTCTTTCATACCAAGTGGGCAACCTAGGGATCGCCCTTGGCTTGGTTTGATTTCTACACGAATTCTTTACGAGCTTCCAGGGCTAATTTTGGCTCAACCTGTCAGATGCCATCTGGGGACCGAGGCGAGATCATACCCACAGAAGGTCACCCCTACCCCTGGCTAGATGACTAAGCCCGTCGCGCCCGGTTGCTCCACGTCTCCCTATCTTTCTTTGAGCCCCTCGACCTGTGGCATCTTGCTCTGGCCAGGTGAAGGGAGAAGAAAATCGATTACAGCAAGGGACAAGGACGAGGAGCCCTCATCGCGTTTTCTACTTTATTCCCTCCTTGGACGCGACTCGCCCCGACGACACTCGATCACGATCCCATCCACGATCCATCTCACCCTCGACGGCTGAACCCGACGCTCTCCGTTACATCGCGAATCCGTTTGCTGCTCCCCCCACACTGGCTCACGATGACGGATAAGAAGAATGAGGACTATGTCGTGCGCATGGGCGACGACTACGGAAAGAAGGAGAAGGATCCCTTCCTGGCTCGGTCCCCGACCCGTTCCGCCCACGGCTCGAGCATGCATGGGAACAGTCTGGAGCAGCTCGAGAAGAGCCCGCTGCTGTCCATCGTGGCGTACTGCTTCTCGTCGATCAGCATGACTGTGGTGAACAAGTATGTCGTTTCGGGTAGCTTCTGGAACCTCAACTTTTTCTACTTGACCGTTCAGGTATGCTTGCTATACATAATTGGGGATTGAGGCGTTGTTCTGACTGTTGGGTATGTATAGGCCGTTGTGTGCATTGCTACCATTACTCTATGCAAGCAGCTGGGTCTGATCAAGGTCCTGGCTCCCTTTGATCCCGATAGGGCAAAGAAGTGTATGTTCCCAGCTTCAATCCTATGCTGCCATTGCTAACGCTATGGAGGGTTCCCCATCTCGCTCCTCCTGGTTGGAATGATTTACACCAGCACCAAGTCTCTTCAGTTTCTTTCAGTTCCCGTTTACACCATCTTCAAGAACTTGACCATTATCGTCATTGCCTACGGCGAGGTGCTCTGGTTCGGCGGCAGCGTCACCCCCATGGCCCTGCTCTCCTTTGGTCTCATGGTTCTGAGCTCCGTCGTGGCCGCTTGGGCTGACATCCAGAGCGCCATCGCCGGCGACTTTGGCACGGGCGACTCGGCTTCTGCCATGTCGACCCTCAACGCCGGGTACGCCTGGATGGGCATGAACGTGTTTTGCAGCGCGGCCTATGTGCTCGGCATGCGCAAGGTTATCAAGAAGATGAACTTTAAGGATTGGGATAGTATGTTGCGACATGACGCCTTGGATTCTCAGTTTGCTGACCTCTCGTAGCCATGTACTACAACAACCTTCTCACTATCCCTGTTCTTGTGGTTTGCTCGTTGATCAGCGAGGATTGGTCCGCCTTTAACTTTGCTCGCAACTTCCCCGAGGAGACACGCAACAAGATTATTATCGGCATGATTTACTCTGGTCTCGCTGCCATCTTCATCTCTTACTGTTCGGCTTGGTGCATCCGAGTTACGTCGTCGACTACCTATTCCATGGTGGGTGCCCTCAACAAGCTACCCATCGCCATCAGCGGCCTCGTCTTCTTCTCGGCCCCCGTTACAGCGGGCAGCGTGTCGGCCATTTTTATCGGTTTCGTCAGCGGCATCGTCTACGCCTGGGCTCGTGTGCGACAGACAGTCTCTCCTCGAGACTCGCTACCTACAGTGCGACCAACCATGAGCGCCAGTTCTAAGAGCGCCCGCGATGCCAGTTAGACGTTTGCTTTGACCAGTCGGGGAAAGATGTTGGGAGACTGGCGGGAGTTTCATGATAAGGAAAATAGAATAAAAGATATAATCTGAGCAGAAAGAGATGGGCACCTGTGCGTGTACAGTATTTTAATGAGCACAAAGGGGGGGTTTCTCTTGCATTGACTTAGACAAATGGCGTGGCTGGAGTACAAGGGCCAGTGGGATTCATGTTTACTTGCTCTAGGTCGTTTGGTTGATGGTTCAATATACGGCATGAAGCAGTTGTTTTTACAAAGCAATCACAGGCCTTGTCGAGGGGTTTATCAGTCTTGTTTGTGATGGATGTTTTGAAGTGCCCAGCTGTGGTTAAAATTGTAGTGAACGGCCTCATCGTCACACCCGTATGCTCAGATCGAGACACCCTGGTGAACGAGAAGGGCCCGGCTTGGGTTAAAATTGCAGTGAAAATCGGTCTGCAAAAAAAGCAAAACCTCTTCGGGATTGTGCAGCTTCTTCTTTTTGTCTCACCCAACGGTTTTTGTGGTCTTGCAGCCTTGTAGAAAAGAGGTTTCATATCACGCGGCTCTCTTCTTTATTAACACGGTAGTTGGGAATGGTAGATGCCGTAAACACAGCAGAGACCTAACCCTAGCTAGTGCTTTTTTTTTTCCCCTCCCTACAGAATAGAAACATCTTATCGCTATCGTTTAAATGAATGATCGGGAGATGGATGAGTTGAAGAAGCTGTTGAGGCGGCTGCAGATTTGTGTGTAACAAACGGGCTGCATGTGAGAAACGTCTTTTTTCGTATGTATCACGTAAATGTTGACGAGCCTTCAAGACAGATAAGTAATCGTTCAATGCCCATCAATATCACAAACATGTGCTTAACCTCGAGGTCTCGAGAGGATACAGTAAGATGGACCTCATGATCACTTTCCATCCATAAGACCACGCGTAAAAGCTAGGGTATAGATAGATCATTAAATGCATCACCCCGCCATGTTGCACACGTGAATCAAGACCTTCCCCCCCACGTGGGGCGGGACGTCACAAGTCGTTCCCCATCCAAGCTTTTTTTTTTTGTCTTCTCCAACAGAAATGTTGGGGATAAAAAGATTATGACGTCTAGCACGTTCCTTTCCTTTCGTCCCTTGCATCCATCCTATCGTTGACCTTCCTCCTTCCCCCTACCTCCCAGGATTCTGTCTCGGTAGTTGTTGAAGCCATGGTATAAGGGGTATACCATCGCGATCCTTTCTTCTCAATTCCTCTTTCTTTTCTATTATCCTCTCGTGCATTGAGTGTTGTTGTAGCCCGCAACAAAAAATGCTGCTCTTCATACACAGGCGTAAGTTTCCAAGCTAGCTTCATGATAAACCACCAAAAGCTATCCCGCATCTCTAACTTTCAACTCGCATATAGCTTTCGTGGCCTTGGCTAATAGCCTCGGTGCCTCTCCTGATGAGCGTAAGTTGATTCTATTCTCTTCTTCCATCCTTCTACACAGCTTCAACAATGTCGTCGCTAATACCTCCTCTCTCAGTCAAGCTAGTCTCCTCCTTTCTCTTGTCCTACCCCTTCGCCGCTCTCCTGAAGCGAATCCCCGACTCGAGACCAGATGCCAAGAACCTCTTCATCATCAGGTACACACCTTCGGATACCTCCCACCTACCACCTCCGCGCCCAAGCTAATACCGATCCAGCATCTCCCTCTTCTACCTCGTCGGCCTCTTCGACCTCTGGTCCGGCATCCGCACCCTCCTCATCAGCGCCGGCGGCACCTACTGCATCGCCAAGTTCCTCCGCACGAGCCCTTATATGCCATGGATCGGCTTCGCCTTTGTCATGGGCCACATGTCGGTCAGCCACATCCACCGCCAGATCACCGACGACCCCTCGAGCGTCGACGTCACCGGAGCCCAGATGGTGCTCCTCATGAAGCTCAGCGCCTTTTGCTGGAACGTCGCCGACGGCCAGCTCCCCGATGATCATCTGTCCGACTCTCAGAGGAGGAACAGGCTCAAGGAGCTCCCTCCTCTGCTCGACTATGCTGGCTGGGTCCTCTTCTTCCCTGCCCTCTTCGCCGGTCCGTCCTTTGACTATACCGACTACCGCCAATGGCTCGACACGACCATGTTTGACGCCCCCAACGTCGACCCGGCCAAGAAGCCCCCCGTCAGGAAGAAGCGAAAGATCCCTCGAAGTGGTGGCCCCGCAGCCTGGAAGGCCGTGAGCGGCCTCGTCCTCATCGGTCTCTTCATGGGCTTCAGCGGCTCCTACTACCCCAGCATGCTAACAGCCGACTCGTTCGTCGAGTACGGCCTCCTCCGCCGAGTCTGGTCCCTCTACATGGTCAGCTTCACTGCGCGCCTCAAGTACTACGGCGTCTGGTACCTGACCGAAGGCTCCTGCATCCTCGCGGGTCTGGGCTACAACGGCGTGGATCCTGTTACGGGCAAGATCTCGTGGAACCGTCTGCAGAACATTGACCCCTGGGCTGTCGAGACGGCCCAGAACCCGCGAGGCTACCTCGGCGGGTGGAACATGAACACCAACAACTGGCTCAGGAACTACGTCTATCTGCGCGTCACGCCCCGTGGTAAGAAGCCCGGCTTCCGCGCCAGCCTCATGACCTTTGGAACCAGTGCCCTGTGGCACGGCTTCTACCCGGGTTACTATCTGAGCTTTGTCCTCGCGAGCTTTATCCAGACAGCCGCAAAGCGTGAGTCTCTCAAGATCTGCAACCACCATCACCATGCTAACATCCTCTAGACTTCCGCCGTCACGTCCGCCCCTTCTTCCTCGACCCTGTGACCGGAAACCCCACCCCCAAGAAGAAGTACTACGACTTCACATCCTACCTCGCCACCCAGCTCACCTTCACCTTTGTCACGGCGCCCTTCCTCGTGCTCTCCTTCCAGGGCTCTCTCCTAGCCTGGTCCCGCGTCTACTTCTACGCCATCATCTGGACCGCCCTGTCCCTCGTCTTCTTCCACTCCCCCGGCAAGCTCGCCCTCAAGAAGCAGCTCGAGAAGCGCCAGGGCAGGGCGAGCGCCAAGCTGGTCCGCTCCCTCAGCACGGATAGCCTGACGGGCAAGGAGCCCATCCTAGGCATCTCGAAGGATCCGGAGGGAGACATCAACGAGGCCGTCGAGGAGATTCGGGCCGAGGTTGAGCTTAGACAGAGGAAGCTCAAGGCCGATTTTGAAGCCCATCAGCAAAAGGTCAACGGGATCAACGGGATCAACGGGACCAACGGGACTAACGGGACCAAGGCTCATGACGAGTAATCATGTCGGGTGCGGTGTGGCGCACATCTCATCTCCACGAAGCAATCAATGTCCGGTGTTATCATGGTGTCTGTTTCAGGTCAGGTCTTGGGAAGCTAGCTTGTAAGCAAATGTAAGACATCAACGATGGAATGAATCAATCTTTCGTCTCAGGTAGGTAGATTCTACATGATAATTCATTAGTCTATCTCTGGGATAAGCCGCAGCGGCTCTCCTGTGACGCCCGAATGCTCAGGGCCTGGTATGGTAATTACATGGTATCGTAAGAATGAGCGTCTTCATGCTGTCAGTCCTTCTTTTTCTCCCGCTCAGCATCGCTGCCAGATCCAACTATAGTACAGGTATACGGATTGATCCATATATGATTGTGGTAGATTGGTGGTACAAGAGCCCATGTAAGGTGTTTGTGTAAAAGAGAAAAGGTTTGCAGTGTTGCAAGTCTCGAGTAAATGAGATCCAAGGGGACGGTGTGTCGTGTAACTGTGTCTTGGGCAAAGGAATTCAAAAAGGGAAAAATCGTATGTCGTTGAAACGTTGAGACATGAAAAGTAAAACAAAATTCAAAAACATCGTGTCTCGTCGAAGGTGTTGGTTCAGAATAAAATCGTTCGTCGTTGAAGCTTTTTGACAAGGTGCGTAAAAGATCGTGAGGCTTGAGGATCAAAGTTGATCGATAAGCAAAAACAAAAGTATCGTCGTGATGTGTCGTCAATCGTTGAGATGCCGTGAAGTTCCATGGTGGGTTTCAATGTCAGGGATCTTATCCCGACTCAGGTCATCAAAACGTGATGTCTTGTTGGTTGTCGAATATTAATGGCCCCAGTGAGCTCTGACGCCGGTTACGATGAGGGCGATGATGGCGCCAACCATGAGCAAGCCGATGATGGACATGCCACGGTTCACCTTTCTCCACCAGATTGCGCTGGTGAAGACGTGGTCCTCTTCGGGGGTCGTCTGGCCAGATGGGTTGCGTCGCACCTCCAATTTGGATGTGCTGTGGTTGCGTTCAGTATCTTCCGACTGAACTGGCTTAAGGGGCATGCATGCTGCAAACATCCACGCTGTGACAGTTAGTAATTGCTCAAGGAGAGATGGGTCAACAAACTCACCCAAGGGGAAAATGAATCCCACTACAAACATGGTGACCTGGGCATTGCGTCGTCCAGTCAACTCGCTCCGGGCTTCCCAGTCTGAGGCAGGTGGCTGCCAGATACTGTGTTGAAAGGGCCGTCGATCACGGGCCAGGTGAGGCGACCAGATGCTCGAGGTTTGCTTCTTCAAGTTGCGAACAACCGTCATAACTGGGTGAGCTGGCGGCGCGGGAGTAATCTCCATGGAGCCTGCATCAGATCGCCGGCGAGGGACAGGCTCTCGAGGTCGGCGCCGAGGGTTGTGGATGTTGGTGACGTTGGCATCCTGGCTTGGTGTTCTGCTGAGGAAAGAAGCAGGAGGCTGGCTATCACTGAACTCAGAGTACATAGATTCCATGGAAGGCTGAGCAGCAAGCCACTTTCGTTCGCCGCTACCATAGTAAACCCTAGGAGAGTCAGTCAAGGTCCATTATCAGTTGTCCATATGTGTACTCACTTCGCCCAAGTTGGAACGGCAGCATTGAAGCTAGCTGTAGATCGAAGACTCCGATCCGAGGCGTAGCTCATCAAGAACTTGCCCATCCGTGTCCGTGAGGAGCGATGGTGAAGCACTTCCAGATCCGCGAGGCCATCACCATCCTCATCGTGGTCGCGAATAAGACGGATGGTTCCCGTTGTAGGGTCACGGGACAATCCCCGGATATATGCAGCTGCAGGGTGCTCCAGTGAGCTGTGTCTTGAGTGAGATGAGGATTCGATATGTTCCTCAAGGCCAGCGAGCGAAGAAGCCATGCTCAAGACGTACTTGCTGTGGCTGCTACCCAGACCACTGCCGCGTCTGCCGGGGACGGAAGAGAGAGATAGAGCTCGAGATGCCGGCTCACTACCTCCCTCGCTTTCTGACATGACGGTTGAGAGCTGACCGCTCCATTGGTGGGAGCGAGGAGTATTGATGTTGGGGCTCTTGGCGGTGGCAGGATCATACCAGCCTGGGCCAGTGTGGTGCAGAATTGTGGCAGGTCCAACAAAGAGGCCACGAGTGGCTTCTTGAGTGAAGATTGTCGACAGCGAGGTCAGCGATGCCGTTCGAAGAGTCTCACGGGACCGAGTCTTGACGAGACCAAAGGTGTCTGAGGACCGTCTCTTCCTAGTTCGCAGAGGAGGGACTACGAGACTCTCCTGAGAGTACTCAGGTCTTACGCGGGTCCTGACAGCAACAACGGATGAAGAGGCTGAGTGACCATGAACTACGTAGTTCGCTTCGCTGTCCCTTGTTGGGGGACGGGTATTGTCATGCAAGGAGTGATCCACTGATGAAGGATCGCCGATTAGCTCAATGTTGGAATGAATAGACGATGCTGGCAAGCTGGTCAAATCTGCAACAGCCACAGGGGAGCTCTGGCCGTAGACTTTATAGTTGGTCCTCTCAGACAGGGTTGATCTTGATTGCTCGGAAAGAGTCGACTGAAACGACGTCTTTTGGTTGAGCAACTGCGAAGACGGGCCTACTCCTGGGTCTGAGAACTCAATCTCAGGCAGAGGGGGGAGAGGCAGTTCGGGAGCTGGTCCCGGAATCTGCAACTGTGGCTGTTTCACATCAGGAGTGGTTGGCACCTTGCGCAAACCCCCAAACATGCGGTAGTTCCATGGCGAGGGATTGTCAAGACTAGCGAGATCTTGTGGTGGCAAGGAGGGTATTGGCGACTTGGAACTCTTCTCTGTAAGAGGCGTCAAGGGAGAACTCGGGCGGCTGGCATGGTCATCGCTGAACTGGCCGAAGGATCCTCGACCAAATGAGGCCCGACCAAAGGAACTGCTTCCGGTTGTGAAAGATCGAGACCAGAAAGAGTCGATTCTCGACGAAGTTGAGGCATCTTGTGAGGGATCTTGATGTACAGAGAAGGTCTTGTCGGCATGTACATTGATCACCTTCCGGCGAGATGGGGGTCGAGGAGAAGTCGAGGGTTCGCGGGAACGCGGATGTGAAACATCGGAAGTCTCGTCGTCGGCATCGTTGTGTGGCGTCCAGGGAGAAGGGCTCAGCTCGATGTCAGAGGAAGCATATTGAGGGTGACGGCTCAATGGTGAAGGCGATAACGCAGCCTTTCGAGTCCTGCCCCGCTGCAGGGATGGGGAAGGCGTTTCAAAGAGTGGACTTGAGGAATGTATCGGGTCGCCGCAGATTTGACCAAGCTCCGGATCGGTCTCGGTACTCGCATCGGCGTAGGAGACGGGCCGGGGCGTGGTGCCGTCGGAGGCGATTCGGGGCGGACTGTAAGGAACGATTCGAATCTGGAGGCGGTTGTTCTCGGAGTCGGTGCGCTCGTGTAAGGCCCGTCTCGGCGGAGAGCAGGACGGTGAAACCGACATGCTCTACGCGCTTGGCGGCAATGGTCGTTCTATCCACAACATGAGGAGAAAAAGAAGAAGCTGCCAATCTTGTCCCCAGAATGGGCAAGATCAATTGATCTCTCGAGGAATTATCGTTGAGACGTAGACGTCGTTTCTGTCGGGGCCGGAGGTGGGTCAGGGGTTCGGAGGTCGTGAGAAGGGGCCACGGCCGGGACGGCAGTCGGACAGGTCGACGGAGGAATTAAGAGCCACGGCGAAAAGATGGCATTAATAGAGCACCAAAATTTTGGAACAGAGTCGAGCAAGTAATAGTCGGAGCAGCCCAATACCAGATATCCAAACTATCGTGAATTGTTGAATCTTGAGGTCGTGAAATCTCGTCTGTAGGAGGGAGCAATGGTGGTGTGTAAAAGATGG
Organism: Fusarium protoensiforme; assembly: GCA_011320165.1. Taxonomy (NCBI): domain Eukaryota; kingdom Fungi; phylum Ascomycota; class Sordariomycetes; order Hypocreales; family Nectriaceae; genus Fusarium; species Fusarium protoensiforme. The sequence continues at coordinate 71,771 of JAANQP010000059.1, forward strand.
GGCCAAAAAGGGAAATAACCAAGAAGAAGAGAAAAGAACAATCAATGAAGCATCAAACGAATAGAGGGAGAAGCAAAGAGTGTGAGAAAGAGCAAAAGATTGAATGAGTGACTGGCCAGTGGCCGATTATAGCGAGCGAATGTACGGGGAGAGAGGACTGACTGGAAACGATTGACGGAAGGAGAAAGACGAGAGATCCATGGGATCATGGGGAAGGAGCGGGCGGGTAGGTAGCTTCAAGAGGGAAAGAGGGCAAGACAGGTCGCCTCCACATGCGACCACGGGCGGCAGGAGCAGCGGCCAGGGCTCTGTCTGCACCTAGGTTGCAGTGACCTGAACAAGCTACAGAGGAGGCTGTCAAGCGATCCCTTAGGCGGACGCACAAGCACGAAGCACAAGCAGCCCTGGGGCACACACAGACGATGGCTGGAAAGCTTCCCTTCCCCTTACAGGCTGGTTGTGGAACAGCCTGAGAGTCCTGTACGTACCCCAGGCAGGGCCTGTCTACAGCAGACGATGGTGCCCCCCTGGAGCCGGTGACGTGGAGTGAATCGACGGACGTGAACCAGTTGTTGGAAGCGCCATGGAGGCGATTCTGCAGCTAGCGGGATGGGATATTACCTAGCTGCAACAGGGTTCCTCCTGCAGGCGCGGCGGCGGCGATGGGGACCGTTGGACCAGGGGGGACGACGGGGAGCTAGGGTGCTGAGATAGGGGTGGTGGTTCTGACATCTCGGTCTGTCTTGAAGACACCGCAACTTGGACGGGGGCTGGGCGAGGTCTGAAGAATTTTTTCCCTTTTCCAAAGGGCAGGTGAATGTGTGGGAGGGGGGAGCAGCGAATCAACCAGGCTTCAAATCTCAGGGGAAAGAGGGCAATGAAGACGGGCTTTGTCCACGACGAGCTCTGATTTGTCCCCTCAGAGACTGCACCTCTAAAGGTTGCGGGCAAATCTGTCTAAACTGATTGGGTTATCGGGACACTATTGGCGGGGACGATCCTCTGCCTCGATGCCCAATAGCACATGGTTCCCTGCAAACACCAGCCCGCCGCTCGTAAGATGTCGCTGACCTCTGTCTTTCTGGAACAGCAAAGAGAGAGAGAGATTAGCTGGGACCACCTCGGCCAGGTGGCAAGCCTTCAATGGGTGCTCGCCCGTGGTCAAGCCACGGTGAGCCTGGGCACAGAAAATGACGATGTGCCGGCAGCAATACAGGATCCCCCCGTCGTGGGCATCAACTACCGTCAGCCATTCGATCAAACAAAAACCAGGATAAACTCTTGCTTGCGTTGTTCTTTCCAAGAAAAGAAGCAGTTTCGAAAGTCGAGGCCGTCGAAATTGGCCGCCTCTGCTGTCTCTGCTTTCTGGCGCTTGTTTTACCTGAATGTCGCAAACTTGTTCAAAGTGGCCAGGTACTTCTGTCGTATAGCAATTTTGGTGCGTCCGCATGTACATGGTCCTCGCGGCGTCTGTTCCAATCCACCAGCCGAGAGAGGGCGCCTCTCGAAACCGAGACCTGCAGAACACACCTAAACGTGACCTGGCCTTTTGTTTCTCTCCACCAGGTCGCACATTCTGTGTCCCTGTGTCCAGGCCATCGACAGCCATTCCTCGCTGGCGATTTGCAACTTTTCAAGACGTCTCTGTTCTTTTTTTAAGCTTTGCCTAGCTTGGCGCCGCGGACGAGATCTTCCCAACGGGGGCTCCACTGTTTGTCTTTGTCAGACGTGTCAGGCTCGCGTCTCGGTGTTTATTAGGTCGCGTCTCTCCCTCTATTTTAGTGTCCCATGGGGCTCCAAAACCTCGGTCTAGGGCAGACGGGCGAGACTGTTAATTGTCGGACTATCGCTGGCTAGTGTCGGCAACTTGCCGACGAGCTTTGTCTCTCCGTCTTGTCTTTCAATGTCTCAAGCATGAAGACTTTCACCGCAAAGCCAACAAAAGGTCCCTTCTCAGATGAAATGGATCATTTGCTAACTCGCTATTATACAAGATAATCTCCATGCCGTCATGCTTCTCGGCAAGTTCGGTGTAGCTAGTCTGAGCCAACAAGTCCTCTCGACAATTCCTTTCCTCATGCTTTTACGTACCTATCCATCACCTCACGGAACAGTCTCTCCTTGGTGCCGGGGCCCGCTGAACCTAATGCAGGTACCGTCACTCGCCGTCTCTCGCCTTGATTCATGCCCTTGCCTGAGCTGAGCTGAGGTAAGGGGATCTTCTTGATGTCTGTGGTGGCTGAGCAGACGGACGGAGTCTCGAGTGCGGCTACACCAACACTAGTCATGCACGACTGTCGATGGACATATTGTCCCGTTCACAAATTCATCTCCCAACTGACCTGCTCGGGATATTACAAAAAACATTCGTGTCCTACTTTCATTAGGTCCCTTTATGAGAACATGTTATAACTCATATCTCCACATCATTTCGCTTCCCAGGTTTTTATGTACCTTGTAGCTCACCGCATGCGGAAGCCGCGCATGCCCCCCATAGCTCGTATGCACGTTGAAATGAAGGACAAACAATGCCAGGGGGAGAGAAAGAGCCCGGTTATCCCTCACTAGCTCCCGTAAATACCCTGCACATTTTTTCACAGGCCGTGGGATGGATGGCCTTTTTCCCCGTGATGGATGTTATTATTCCCGGGGAGAAGAGTCGAATCTGCTTACCCAAGCAAGCATGGTGCTGAGATGGATCCAATTCTGAGGACAATGGCATCCAACCAAGTTGTGGCTGGTGAGGACATCTGTGCTTTTTGGCTTGGCTGCTGCTGGTCCTCTTTTTCCTCGTTTCTTTGAATGGCTTCTCTCTGACAGAAGAGTGCGGTAATGCTAGCTGTTTTTCCTCTTGTCTGCCCCAGCAGCAACATTCATCCAACCCGGTTCTTCTTTTAGCCAACGTCTTCCTCTTCTTCTCTCTTCTCTCAAACTTGAACCTGTCCTTTTTCATCCTTCACCAACAACCAACCGCTCGAAAAGTAAAAACAGGCCCTCTTCGCCAGAGTATCCAATGTCTACCTCGATTTCGGCGGGGTTCGCACCGCCTCACGCCGTGGTCTTGCTGGTGAGCCTCACCTGTTCCTAGTCCCCCAACCACGATCCATCCACATTCTCACAACCCCCCCGGTTCATATCACTCTCTCTACCTCCCCCAGGTTCAAGAGATCACATCTTGCGTCTCATGTAGTGTTGTTGACTTGCATCATCTGAACCATTAAAAAACAGGTCGTCTACTGCCTCGTCTATGTCATCCCCCTCTACTTCTCGGCCGCCACCAGGCCCTCGCCAACCCGCTCCAGGGATGCCCCCGAGGCGATCCGCGCCCGCATCTTTGTCGTCTCGCTGTCGACGGCCCTCTGCTCCCTCGTGACGCTGTACCTGCTCTCGTCCCACGCCGCCATCGCCATCCCCAACCCCTTGCATTTCATGGGGTACTGGCCCGTCGGCCTCGTCGACGCTGCCCGGGCCCTCTGGCTCACAGCCTTGCTCTTCGCCGGCCCCCTGTATGAGTCGCTCGTCGTCGAGGGAGCCGCCAGGCAATGGCTTCATCTCCAGCCTCTCAGGGACCTCTGGACTGATTGGCCCACCTGGAGGAACATGGTAGCGGTACGTCAACTTGACTTTCGTCCCCTTGATATCCCCCATGCTGCCCCTGTCAATCCTCAAACAACCCCCGCAGTCGTCTCAACTTCAGCCTCCTCTTCACACCGCTTCTTGTACCTTGTTCTAGCCTGGTTTTTTCATCTCGATACTGATTTACCGAAAGGGCCCCATCACCGAAGAATGTCTCTTCCGTTCAGCTGGAGTACCACTGCTCCTGCGTTCTGGAGCCAGCCTTACCGGCACCATCTTTCTGTCTCCTCTCATCTTCGGACTGGCTCATCTTCACCACTTTTATGAGTTCCGAATCACCCATCCCCACACTCCCCTTCCTATGGCCATTCTCCGATCCCTCTTCCAGCTAACTTACACCACGCTGTTCGGTGCTTATGCCACCTTCTTGTTCTTGAGGACCGGCAGCCTTCTTGCTGTTGTTCTTATACATGCTTTCTGTAACTGCATGGGCTTGCCTCGTTTTTGGGGTCAAGTCGACCCATATTGGCTAGCAGAGGACGATCCAGCTCGGAAGCGATATACGGCCGTCTATTACGTGCTCCTGGTGGCTGGTCTGGTAGCCTGGTTACAGAACTTGTACTCGTTGACCGAGACTCCCATGGCTCTGGCCGAGTTCTGAGATGACTTCCGCCACGCCGCACACTTAGATCGCCCGCACGGCTAGAATTAAATAAAGAATCTCCCTTCATAGACTACGCTATGGTCGTCTTCCCCAGACTCGCCGTTCAGGTGTGTAGGTCAAGGCTAAACGCCCGGCCAGTCCAACGCTCTTGTCTGTGCGCGTAATGAGCAACGAAACTCTAAACACTGACATCTGCCGGGTCATGTGGACATTCCAGAAGCTTACAAGAACCGTGCGAGTGTTTCAGGATTAAGTGAATTGGAGTGTTTCTTAATAATGGATGGCTATGTACCTGCCCTCTGAGACCGAGGGATCGATCCGGGCATCGAAAAATCGTCACTGTCATCGCTTCTCGTTCCCCGGCGATGACGAAGCGATGCTCGGTCCCTACTACCTCCATCACTTCCGAATACCTCGTCCCGCAGGTCTCGACCAACATCCTTACCCTTTGACCGGCCCATGGAAGCGCTCCCCTCGGCCAGTCCGTCATCCGGGCCTCGGGTGTTCTTCTTTCGAGGCCACAGACTTGGGAGGGCAATCTCCTGAAACCGTGGCTCGACGGCTCGCTCGTCAAACCACCGGTGGAGGCGGGCTTCGACAAGCTGGGCAATCTTGGGGACGTCCTGAAGTCGAGAACGGCTGCCGAGGAGACTCCGAATGGAAAAGTCCAGCCGGTAGTCATCAAGGAAGTTGAATATCATCCTGGTCGGCTGAGAGGGGTTGCTGGGGATGAAGGATATTGAGAGTGTGCCACTGAATCTGACCACCGAGACGGCCAGTGCGACAGGAAGTACCGCCGATAATTTCTTGGGATAATTAAGTAGGAGCTTCGTTTCCACAGCAAGAGTGAGCATGTCGCTCAGATCAACGTCCATCCGCGCTTGAAGGCGCGTGCCATCCCTCGCTGCCGTAGCCGGGTCAAACCTCTTTCCGATACCAAGGCTCATTCCATCTTCATCAACTGGGATGATGCGACAGTTGCTGAATATGGGAAAGTCCTCGCCCAAGCTCAACTCCGTGACCCTAATCTCATCGACGAAGTCCGGGCGCGAGGTCCCATTTAGCGCCTTACTTAGTGAGTTGAGGATGGCATCATCATGTTGGGCGTCGCTGCGAAACTGGGCAATAGTCTGCGCAATGAGGACGTTGAACCAGTCGAGACTCTCGGGCTGATGACTGTCGACGTTGTAATACGTCTTGCTGAGGATGGATCCAATAGTAAGCACAGGAGGATTTCTGAGGACACTCGACTTCTTGCGGCTCAACTCTCTGTCTTGACGGTTGCCAGAGCTGCGCAGACTAAGCAACGAGCGCTTATGAGCAAGCGTTCTTGACCGCCGCTCGGTTGCCCTCAAGGAAGCCGTGACGTCGGGTGAAGGAGGGTCACCAAAGATGAAGAACTTGATGAAGGCGGCCAGCACAAGAACAACCGAGATTTGTCCGACAATGAAGCCTTGGGTGAAGGACAGGCTGGTCGTAGAATGTCAGATCGGGTAATTGCCATGATGCAGGGTACGCTGATACTCACGTCCGTTCGGGTGACTGGGGACAGGTATCACCCATGATTGAGGATAGAGAGGAGGATCAAGGGCCCTTGATGAATAGCCTTGAGGAAAGTACAACGTGATCAATAGAAGCCGTCCAACATGATGACGGTGTTGCCCATTCAGTTCTTGATGTCACCGAGGACTCATGATGAAGAGGTTGGCTGCATGTGGAGCTCCAACTCAGCTTGCCGGGGTAAATCGGAGTTATGCAGATACCGGGGTGGCCATGCTGTTACTGGGCTCACTTCATGACGAAGGCTCTCAACCAGCCTCCCTGCAAGCAAGAACCATCCTCGATTTCCCCAACAAACAATCACACCACGTTCAAATAACCAGAACTTGTTCCATCACTATTATATTGAATACAGGATCCGAAAAAGTCAAGGATTATCTCTTTGCGCAGCCCTAGGGTGCTGCACCAACCGCCATCATGGACGTCGCCCAGGCCATCTCGGGGTACGTCAATAGGATCATTACGACGACCGATACGTCGTCTGCCAAGATGAAGATCCTTCTTCTTGACAGAGAAACTGTTTCCATCATCTCTACCGCAATCACACAATCATCCCTTCTCAGCCACGAGGTCTACCTCATCGACCGTCTGGACAATGCAGCCCGCGAGAAGATGCGACATCTACGCTGTCTCTGTCTCGTGCGGCCATCACCCGAAACCATCCAGCTGCTCATAGACGAGCTGCGAGACCCCAAGTATGGAGAGTACCAACTGTATTTCACAAACGTGATCAAGAAGTCATCACTGGAACGCTTGGCCGAGGCGGATGATCATGAGGTGGTCAAATTGGTTCAGGAGCACTATGCCGATTACACCGTCATCAACCCGGATCTTTTCTCCATCGGCCTCACACTTCCCCAGCGCCGCATCTGGGCCGGCGGCCCCGATACTTGGAATCCTGACTCCCTACAGCGCTGCGCCGAGGGTCTCCTAGCAGTGCTGCTGTCGCTTAAGAAGAAGCCTCTCATCCGATACCAAAAGACGAGCCCCATCGCCAAGAAACTAGCATCTGAGGTCCGGTATCTAATGACCCAGGAGGACCAACTATTTGAGTTCCGTCCAGTGGACACACCCCCAATCCTTCTTGTGCTGGATCGCCGAGAAGACCCCGTGACGCCGCTACTTACACAGTGGACATACCAGGCCATGGTCCATCACCTTCTAGGAATTCAGAACGGCCGTGTCGACCTGAGCGACGTTCCCGAGGTTGGACCTGATCTGAAGGAGATTGTCCTGTCCCAGGATCAGGACCCTTTCTTCAAGAAGAACATGTTTCTCAACTTTGGCGACTTGGGAGGCAACATCAAGGAGTACGTTGGCCAGTTCCAGTCCAAGACTAAGAACAACGAAAACATCGAGTCAATATCCGATATGAAACGGTTTATTGAGGAGTATCCCGAGTTCCGCAAGCTCTCTGGCAATGTTAGCAAACATGTCACGCTGGTTTCGGAACTCAGTCGGAGGGTAGCAGCGGAGAACTTGCTCGAAGTCAGCGAGCTGGAACAGAGTCTGGCCTGCAATGAGAACCATGGGACTGACGTCAAGGTAATGCAACATGACTTTGATACGAGGGCTCGGCGCCGCTAACTAAGTACCAGAACATCCAACGACTCATCCAGTCTCCCAACGTCACTTCAGAAAGCAAGGTTGGCCTAGTGGCCTTGTACGCCCTTCGATATCAGAAGCATCCCTCAAACTCGCTTGCCATGCTCACAGATCTCCTCGTCGCCGCTGGTGGCGTGGCCCCTCGGCAGGCTGAGCTTGTCGACAAGTTGGCAGCATACCACACATCACTTCAGGCGTCTCAGTCCCAGAGTGGAATCTCGGAAATCTTTGATTCAGCCGGCATCTTTTCTGGAGCGTCGAGCCGTTTCAAAGGCCTCAAAGGCGTCGAGAACGTCTACACGCAGCACAGCCCACTTCTTGAGAGCACCCTTCAGAACATGATCAAGGGCAGGTTAAAGGAACAGCAGTATCCGTTCGTGGAGGGTGGAGGCACGACCAAGGACAAGCCTCAGGATATCATCGTGTTCATTGCCGGCGGCGCTACGTATGAGGAGGCAAAGATGATTGCAGGGCTAAATGCGACGACCCCCGGCGTACGGATCGTCCTCGGCGGTACAACAGTCCACAACTCGGCCTCATTCTTGGAAGAGGTTGATGATGCTGTCACCTCATGGCCAGAGGCTCGGGGTAGGCGATAGATGGATAGAGGAGGTGTATTCTTTTATGACAGCGATGAGTTTCAGGGTGTCTTTTTTAGTCTAGAATCGGGTCTGAAAGGCTCTGAGAGTATCTCCAGAGACGGGAGAGCCTGGTTTTGGTGTTTAGGTACTTAGGTAGTAGGTTGGTAGGTCGCCCAACTCGATAGCGTCATATTTCGGCTAGTCGCAACTCCATTAATGGCAACTAGTTGATTTCAACATTGGAGGCGAATTTTGCATCCCAAGCGACGACATGCAATGCGTTCCCTATTAAGACCAAGGCCAGCCGTATGGCGACGTCAATGGCAGATTAGCAGGCGACGGCATCTCGCGACCGTCTCGGGCGACTCAAGGTGAGCCCGAATATCGCTCTGTCGCATATCGCAATCATGTCTAACAGCCCGCCACAGGCCCTTTGACGTGGTGGTAATTGGAGGTGGCCATGCTGGCGCCGAAGCATGCGCCGCGGCCGCACGAGCCGGAGCGCGGACGGCCTTGATCACGCCAAAGCTCGACAACCTGGGGACTTGCTCGTGCAACCCGAGTTTCGGAGGCATTGGCAAGGGAACCATCATCCGGGAGATTGATGCGCTCGATGGTCTAGCAGGGAGGATCATTGACAAGGCGGGCGTGCAGTTCCACGTCTTGAACCGGCGGAAAGGAGCGGCGGTTTGGGTTTGTTACACTGCTGGCCTCGACGAGATCAACAAGCTAATGGGGATTGCGACAGGGACCTCGTGCTCAGATCGACCGAGACTTGTACAAGAAATATATGAGGGAGGAACTCTCTTCGTACCCGAACCTATCCATCGTCCTCGACAGCGTCTCCGACATCGTCCTTTCCGACCAAGAACCAGTTGACGGCGCTTCAAGTCGCATCGCCGGCGTACGACTTGAATCGGGCCAGGTCCTCCCAACAAGCAAGGTCATCATCACGACGGGGACATTTCTCGGTGGCGAAATACACATCGGTCTCGAATGCTATCCTGCTGGTCGGATTGGAGAGGCTGCCACCTTTGGACTGAGCAAGTCGCTCCGAGACGCGGGCTTCCAGCTGGGTCGCCTCAAGACGGGTACACCTCCGAGAATCGCCCGGGACAGCATCAAGTTTGACATGCTGGAGAAGCAGTACGGAGACGATCCTCCTTCTCCGTTCAGCTACCTCAACGACGCCGTGGCGGTGGAGGAGCAGCTCACTTGCGGAGTGACTTACACGAATGACAAGACGCACCAGATTGTCCGGGATAACCTCGACAAGACGATCCACATCCGCGAGACCATCAAGGGCCCGCGGTACTGCCCTTCCCTCGAGTCCAAGGTCATCCGCTTCGCCGACAAGGACCGACATATCGTGTGGCTCGAGCCTGAGGGTTTCGACAGCCCCGTCGTCTACCCGAACGGGTTGTCAATGACAATTCCTGCCGACGCTCAGGAGCAAGCTCTCCGGACAATCCCAGGCTTGGAGGATTCCAAGATGCTCCAGCCGGGATATGGTGTCGAGTACGACTACATCGACCCTCGCGGCCTCAGATCGACACTGGAGACAAAGGCCATCAGCGGTCTGTACCTGGCCGGGCAGATCAACGGAACCACGGGCTATGAGGAGGCTGCAGGCCAGGGAGTTCTCGCCGGTATCAATGCAGGTCGCGCGGCCAAGGGGCTCCCAGGTGTATCCCTATCACGAGGTGATGGCTACATTGGCATCATGGTCGACGACCTCATCACCAAGGGCGTCACTGAGCCATACCGCATGTTCACTTCACGCAGCGAATTCCGCATGGCTGCCCGGGCTGACAACGCCGACTTCCGCCTCACGTCCAAGGGTCATGAATGGGGTGTCATCTCGGACAAGCGGTGGAGGACATACAGTGACGAGCGTCAGCAGATGGACCATCTCACAGAGGCACTCCGGTCTGTATCCCTCAGCCCGGCACAGTGGATCGAAAGGGGCTTCCATCTCAGGCGCAACACGGCCCGGCGCGATGGCCTCGACATGCTCCGGCTCTCAAGCTCCAACACACGCATCGAGCTCGAGCAGCTAGCGTCCGTCGTGCCCGAGATCATGAGCTACTCGCCGCGCGTGCGCAGCCGTGTTGCCATCGAGGCCTTCTACGCCCCCTATATCAAGATGCAGGAGGCGGAGCGCAGCCAGTTCACCAACGACGAGCGTGTCCGCATCCCCGCGAGCCTCGACTACGACGAGATTCCCGGCCTCGCCATCTCGGAGAAGGAGGCCCTCAAGGTCGCCAGGCCAGAGACTCTTGCCCAGGCTCGACGGGTCGAGGGCGTGACCCCTGCCGGAAGTCTACGACTCCTAGCCTACGTCAGACGACGTCCATCTCGAGAGAGTTTAGGCGAGGTGGTCCCTTGAAAAGAAGGGAAATAAAGGGGAAATAAACAAGCTTTGGATTGAGTTTTTTTTTCCCCTGTGTATGAAACGATGTACGGATATCTAAAATAGAGGAGCATTTGGGCTAGGCGTTATATCTTGCAGGGGGGAATCTCAAAAGTCAATCTAGAGATCCAGTGTGTGTGGAATAAGCTTAATCTCGAACGGGATCAAAAGCATATTCTAAATTTCTTGGGGGTTTTTTTCTCTTCCCCGTAGGGCTGCATGTTTTGACGTTGGGACTAGTTGGGATAACTTCACTAGTTCAAAGCATGACCAACCCCGACGCATGAGCTAGTTCGAAACCATGATGGGAGCTTAACTTGACGGGACGTTGTAAAGTAATTCATCAGGGGGGGGGGGTTCATATCAAAACATCTGTTATACAAGGGGGTTATCCCATCGCAGTAAAGAAGACTCACACTTGTGAAGCCGTCTTTTCAACTCTTGGCTAGTGAGGTCTTTTTAGTCTCATCAACGGTGCGGTTTCCACCTTGTCCGTGACGACTCGAATTACCCAAGTCTGGACTTTTTTTGCTTTTCTGCTTTTTTTAATGTTCCGTACGCCAAGACACTCTTCTTTTTCAAGGCTTGGGCTTGTTGAGGATCTTGACGGCATCCTTTGTATAAATATAACTCGCTCCGCTCCAAATAGTCGTACCAGCAACAACATATCTAATCAAAACCGTCAGCTTTTCAACAAACCCAGATTCGAAACCGTTAAAAAACTTACTGCATTATCGTTAATGCGGGCGTCAAATCAGTTCCCACGAGCGGTGCAGCTGTCGTTACCCCGACGAGGGCGAGCTGCAAAAAGGTGTTGTACTTGCTGATGGTGGTGGGACGCACTTCGGCCGAGGGGAGTGAGAAATCCCAGTACCGGGCGAATGTCTTTGGAGGGGGGAGGGAGATCCAGCGGTAGTAGATTGCTGAGATGGCGAGGCCTACGTCTCGGCCGAGGATCACTGTGGCGACCCAGACTAGACGAAAGTAAAGTGTCAGTTGTTTCGTTTCAATGGGATGATATAATATGTGATATAGCGTACGCGGCAGGGCTCCCTTGATGGCGAGGCACACGGTCAGTATCGTCATGAGCGTCTTATCCGCCATGGGATCAATGACAGTCCCCACGACCGTCTTGCTGTTCCACCGCCGTGCGATCCATCCATCCAGGAGATCCGTCACTCCAGCGTAGGCAAACAGCCCCACAGCCCAGGCGTGCTGGTCGTGTAGCACAAGGTATCCAATGGCAGGCGCGGCGAGGAGGCGAGTAAACGTGAGGATGTTGGGGATCGTGTAGATGTCTTCGTGGAGGGCGTTGGCCGGGCGGGGAGGTGTTGTCGTCTTGTTCTGGAGGGTTGCTGGTCTTGTCGACAAGTCAGTCTGATATCCCATCTATCCCCATTGACACAGACAACTTACTTAACATGCTCCTCTTTGGTCTTTTGCTCCAACCAAGCTTGCGACCTCGTAAAGAACAACCTCCTCGACCCCGTCGTCGCAAACCTCAATCCCACAGGCGAGCACCTGCTGCTGGCCGCCCGCCCAGCCAGCCTCGCAGACAGCAGCATCTAGACCAACTTACTGACTGTCAAGAAACAAAAAGGACGTAGAGTGATCAATCAGAGGGCCAATGATTGCCCAATTCCGAACCGACCGATCTTCCTTCCTGTACTTTTTTTGCGCATCTGACGATTGGTTCGTAAAAAAAAACACAACACAAACCACCCCCCCGTTAGCGGCCTGTCCACCCCGGACATGTGAATACGTACCTACCTTCCATGCCTGTGTACGTAAAGCACGTGCTCTCCAATCGCATCTTTTTCGAGCCCCACGCCAACAATTCTCGGCACTCGCCGGACGGGGTGTGGGGTCCTGTCCACGGGAACCACGGCACAGGGATCCGGTACCCCCCGGAGCCGAGATGGGATTTGACCGCCGGTGAAACCGTTCCCCCCCCTTTGTTTTAGAAAGGGAGCGAAGCGGTTTTCTCCAGAGATTACTGTCAAGCCAAGAGATGGATTGGCCAGGATAAACGTCATCCTTTTTTCGTATCGGGTTGGGATTGAGTATTGGGCTGACACCGTGCACGGTGCAAGTATAATCTGAGAGTGCTTGTTACACACACCAAGGGTATTCACGACTTGCAAACAGGTAAAACAACAAGATAATGATCAGAAGAGTTTTCCTTCTGCCTTTCATTCGTTTCCTTTCTAGAAGGCTGCAACCGGAAAATTAAACAAGACATATGTGAGGATTGACAGGGCATAACCTTATTGGGTCATCAAATACCCAACTTGGCACATCAGACATGCGCTGTCCAGAGTTAATCAATGATTGGCTTGCATACCCAAGGTTATCGATTGACAGGGAGTCCAGGGGGGCTGTTTCACATTCTATCACGCCTCTCGTTGATTACTAACAACTACGACAAGGTTGCGGATCACACGGGTAGGGAACTCTGAAACTTTGAATCCATCTCCAAGTCATGGGCGCCATTTGCAAATCGACTTGGCGCTCCCATGATCTTTTGGATTTTTTTATTAATTTGATACCTAATGCTAACTGGGCTTTTAGAAAAGATTTGAGTTATCCATATTTGATGTGTCAATACCCGAAATCTCAGGCATATAGGAAAATGAAGAAAGGTGCGGATTGGGAGGCAATGTTACATATGCCTGTTGTTGTGAATGGTGGTGTTGTTGTTGTTGCTGCTGATGTTGCTGCTGCTGCTGCTGTTGTTGTTGCAAATGCTGCATGTGTGCTGGCGACATAAGCTGTTGTTGTTCGTGTTGTGGTGGTGGTTGTTGATGTGGGTGATGTTGATGGTGATGCTGCTGTTGTTGTTGCATGTGGATCGGCGGCAGCTGGCCTTGTGCATAATAGTAACCCATGTGGTAATTGGGCATCATGGGAGGTACTTGGGTCATAGATGTATTGTAGCCATAGTCCACAAGCACCTGGCTCTGGTAGCGCTCGTCAGTGGTGGTGTCGGTGCCATCGATGGGCGCGCGGAAGTTTTGCGACATGAGGAGCTCGCTGCGAGGGATGAGGTTCCGGAGGTCCGGATGACTCGAGGGACAGGTGAGGCGGCCTGACTTGACATCTTCGCATGTGTAGTAGCTCACCAGGTGGTGGGGGACACCCTGGAAGGTTATGCTGATTGTCTTCTTGACCAGGCCCGACTGCTTGAAGTCGTACGAGTCCACCAGAGAGCCGATCAGAGCACGGTCCTCGTCTCTGGTCTCGCATCGAGGCTCGGTCTTTGTGATGCCGTTGCTCATCTTCTTGGGCTTCTTGAGGGCGCGCTTCTTCTCGCCTGGGCCAAAGGGCCGCTCGAGCTCGCGGTAGACGAGGAAGTTGTCTAGTATGCGGCTTGGGCTCCATGAGACACCGTCTGTCCAGCGCTTGATACCTGAGGCGTGCTCTTCGTAGATGAATACATTCCCGCTTCTGATGAGCTCTTGTCGTTCTCGATCTTGTGGTCGTCGTGGGACGTGGTTGCGTGCACCTGACAGACAGGCCTCGAAGATGATGAGGGCATCGAGAGTTGAGTGGATGTACCCCACGTACGTGGGTAGCAGAGTACTGCTCATTGTGAAGAGGATTGGGCAAGGCCAATATGGAGTAGAGAAGTGAAGGAGAAGAAGTAGAAAGGCAAGGTGCCCTTGGGGGTGGTGGTAGAGATGTGGAAGATGGAGTACTGCTGCGGTGTACTACTTCAGTTGTCGCTGGGTATGGGGAAGAAGAGGTAATTTAAATAAGAGATCAAGTCTGAGCTGTCCCGATTCACTCTGGAGAGATGTTGGGAAGAAGGTGAGTTTGGAGGTTAAATGGTAATGGAGTTGGTGTGGGGAAGAGAGGGAAGGGGGGCCGTACCTTATATAGACTGCGGCACTCGCAAGTCGACTTGAGGACGAGATAAAAAAAAAAAAAAAGAGAGAACACCACACAACAAGGCGCCTTCAAACCAACTTCCCAACGGAATTTTTTAAATCGAGGCTGAAGAATACTGAGTCACAGCTGCCTAGATGTCAGTTGATCTGTTCCTGCATGTCGGCATCTTGATCTTCGGGCCCACGAGGTTTGATGCAGCAGCTGCGGTCCGCGAAGCAGAAAGTGTGTTTGGTTTGCCTGCGCGAATAGCTCCGGGAGCCATGATGGAGACGATGATGGTGGATGTGAATGTGGATGGCAGCCGGGACCTTGCTTGGCTTGACCTGGCCTGGCCTACTTACTGGGACGGGACTGCGGCGGCTCTGTGGGGCGCGCGCAAAGAGAGGTACCTACCCAGCCCAAGCCAGCCCAGCCCAGCACGACCAGGCGTGTGTGTGTCCACTGCACTCGAGGGACGGGAATTGATTTGGGTTGTATGTACCGAACCAGCTAACGAACGAGCGATCCATCCATCCATCGTTCGTCCGTCCGTCGCCGCGATATTCGTTCGGTGTCCTTTCCCCCCCTAGACTGCTTGCGGCCTTGGTCTTTACGTATCCGTGCTCTGTCTCCTCGAGGGTCCTTGTTGCGCGCGCGTAGTCTGTTCGGACTAGGCCAGGCAAAGTGGTGCCCTTTGCTTGCCTTGCCTTGCCTTGCCTTGCCCTTTCCATCTCTCTCTCTCATTGCACCCCCGCCTCTTCCTCCTCCTCCTCCTCATCATCTCTTTCCCCCTCTTCATTCGGGTTTCTAATTCTCACCGTGACCTTGTTTTAGAATCTAAGGGGGGGTGAAGGAGCTTCGTTCTCGCTTTTTCTTTTTTTGTTCAACTGGCCTTGCGTCTCCATGGATCCTTTCCCTCTTGCTCCCCATCCCATCCCATCGGCCTCGTCCTTTGCCCATCTCGCAGTACCGACGACAAGGTACTTGGCAGGTCCCGGCGTGCCAATTCTGGTGGGACTGCACCCCCAGATGAGGGACCGCTAAGCCTCTTTGGGTGACAATGCGTGGCTGCTGTGGCTGGAGCTTGGCGTTTTATTTGTCCGCAGACCCCTCCCCCCCCTGGTGCGCGCGGCGCCCAAAGATGGGCACGCCCCTCCTTGATGCACCTCTGACGCACCGCGAGAGCTCCTGTCTGCAGTGGCTTTGCGCCTCTACGCGTTCGTTTCACCCCCATCAAGGGCCTCTCTCTGCTCTGCTCTGCTCTTACACGGACGCAGCTTGATTTGATTTCCATCCCAAGGCCTTGTTCATCTCGGCCAGATGTGTCACGCTTCTCTTCTTTTTTTTCTTCGCTTGCTTCTCCTCATCTTCCGCCAAGTAATCAGCCGAGAGAGATGAGACAAGAAGATTCTCCCCAACATTTGAACAATGATCGGTTTAGGGCATTTTATCGCTTTGACCCGGCCTTGTGTGACCTCTCTCTCTGTGTCTCCCGTCTCTCTCTCTCTCTCTACCCATAGATCCACCCAAAAAGGGCCAAAGCACACACCCCCAACCAACAGAGAAGCTCGTCTTGTCACTGCCGAGCCTCGTCAACTCCTAGTCGGCTCTTTTTCTTGCCTGGGGTGCCCTGGACGCCACAATTCCAAGGCACGCCATCGCCGTGCCCTCCGCGCACCAGTCCC